>JAPYZB010002098.1:0-16443 GCA_030522745.1 Eupelmus kiefferi | reverse complement strand
TTTGAGTGATTGATGCCTGGTCTCGCTGACGAAAATTTTACCGACACGTCCAGATGGATTTATATCTGTATTGAAGTTTTAGTGTTGTCCCTTTGACAATAGGCGCATGTTTGTTTTATTTTGTGTGGGTAAATAGATTTTGTGACTTTATTTTACGAGTCTTTCAAAGAAAAATATGGGATTTTTGGGCTTCGATAAATATTCTGACAAATTTCTTTTATTTTCGAGTTTTTGAAAAATGAAAATACTTCATTTTAATGATAATTTTATCAAGTAACATTTTTTGCTCTCTAAGGTAATATATAGCATTGCAATAAGAAATTAGAATTTCAATACTCGTAATTTAAGTACATTTTAATTAATCTTCTATTTACATTTCTGATAATTGCATAATGCATAGAATCCAGAATATCGCAATACATAATTGATGCATGTATTTTCGCACCCTCACCTAGAAATACATTTACGTAAGCTTACATCACTTGTTTATACCTGCTTAAAGGGGATGTTGTGACGTCGTATATTTACGTAATACACTTTTTAAATAGCTTACTTTAATTAACCAAATTAAATTCTTAACTCATTAGGTGTTCACATCTAGGCCATGCGGCTTAGACATTCTTTACTGTAATCTTTTTAAACAAAAGTCTTAGTTCCAAGAAAGGCAATGCACCTACGTCTCGTAACTCTACACGCATCCTACCACGTCTATCAAACGCCGACATCAAAACAGTTAGCCCACGAAAATTCTCGCTGTTTAATAAACCAAATTAAAACGAACGTCAGCCCTAAATCAAAGCGCGCCCAGCCGAGATCATTTTCCAACCAGCCATAAAAATTCCCAAATCCAGACTCATGCCGACAGCATCCGATCGGAAAACCATCCAAGGCAACTCCGATTACTTATCTCTCAACGCGGCATCCTCCGTATATACCCAAGAATCGAAAGAATGCGACGAGCAGCCCCGGAATCGTCATTACTCGCTAGGTGTCCCTAAAAATGGCCGTAACTCAGTGGCCCCGCAGCCAGATTACCATCGCCGCGGCGGTGATTCACCGCGCACAAAAAATGAGGGAGAGAAAAAGCCAGCCGACAATGCACCGGAGCTGACGGGAAAAGGCTCGGCGGGGCAAGGGAGAGCAGCGGAAATTCGTCGTCGTGTAGTGGGCCACTTTGACGCGTGGCATTCCAACAGGTGCTAAATGCGCTTTAGCTTGCAGCGAGCGAGCTCCTGCGCTTTACGACACCCGAGGCTTTAGACCATATGCGTGGGTGTATCACAAGGAACGCTGACGAATGGGTATATACCTATACGAGCGTCCAAGAAGTTGCTGCGCTGGGCTCTCTCTGTTTGTGTGAAATGAAATGCTGGCTCAGAGAGCTGAGGGTGACGAAATGAAGCTTCAGAACGAGGAGGATATCTGGGATGAGGTGTGGAATTTTGGTGGGGATCGGTGTGAGCCTTAGGGAGAAAGGTAATTTTTGATTTTTTGATGAGATTTTTTTGGAGCGGAGGTGTGAGGTGATGACAGTGCCTCGGGCTATCGTTGAAGTTTAGCGAGAGTTGTGTGAGTAAATTGTGTCTAATTTTAAAAATGAGTAGAAAATTCGAAAGTTGGAAATTAAATTAGGATGCAATCTTTCCAACGATCGCTAATGAATGGTTAACGCTCTTATAATGGGTAATTTAATGGTTTGCAAAGTAATAACAAAAGAGCTTTTCGAAAAATGATTAATGATAAAATAAGGACTAAAAGCCACTTTTGAAACGGCATTAAACGAAATAAAAAGTCGTTTACTGCACGGAACGATAATATTATTTAAGCCCATTATTTCTAAAATAACTTTTGTTTTCCGAATAAAAGTTGCCTCACAAAAGGCCTGTCGTTAAAATTAAACGCCAACTTTGCAGTTTTGAATTTTCCATCCTCCATATTCCAGCAGTCATTCACAAAAAAAACCCGTTCACACAAATAACGTCCTTAACAATACGCAGCCCCGCGCCATAAAAAAAAATTGCTCCAGCCAAGCTCACCCAGCCAGAATTCAAAGCAACTCAATTCCATAAACCCGGCCAAAATTTTTCGGCGAAACCGGCCTTTTATCAGCACTCCTCCATTCGCGTATACAGAAAATCAGGGATACACATACGGCCCAGTTCGCGCATATCAGCTGAGCGCTCTCTCATTATATCGCTTATCGGTAGGTCACAGGTGCGCCTTAATTACAGTTCCGGAAAAGGCGGCGAAGTCCTCTTTCATCAGCGTTTCCTATACATACATATACGCCGTTAGCTCACGGATTATGCGCGCGCAAGCGTCGAATCCGATGTGCGTCGAAACTGACTGTTTATTCTAGCGCTTTATAGGCGAGAGAGCGGGTGAGCTGGATTGGCTGGGAGTGCTTTTAGACGCGATTTGCCGAGTGGCTGGGTCTTCAAAGCTTGATTTGCGGAAAGTTGGGGGGTGCGAACGCGCGCGAGGATGCGTGCTCGTGATAGGAACGGGGCCAATGAAGTTTGCAGCTATTTAGCCGGGTGTGAGATGATCAATGACAAATTGCCACTGTAATGAGCTTAATGAAAATTGAGCTATTTGCGATTGATTGCTGCTGCTTTTGTCGAGCTGAGAGTAAATTTTCCGGGGGGGTTTGAAAGGCGATTTTATGGCGGGATTTTATTTTTCATTTAGAAAGATACGCTTTTAAAGATTTATTTTTAATTTTGAAATATAGCATTCGTTGAAATGCAATATATAAACATTTTTGTACATGAATGCTCGCCTTTGATACTGTTGAGCGAACGATACGTTATTTACACTTTTCTCGCTATCAATGGTCGTATCTCGGATTTTTGTTGCCGGAAGTGTCGCGCGATGAAGGAAAGAAAGCCGAGATATAAAAGCCAAGTGCTATATCACTTTATGCAACTGATGTATCAACTTACGCATAGCGCATTCACACACAAGCCACCCACTTCACCCAAAAAAGAACGAGGCCATTTTAAAATAAACGTAAATCTGGATAACTTCCAGCTTCCGGCACATTAACTCGGCACGATATAAAAAACCGACACTTCATCCTCGCTACTCTCCACACTGGACAGCCTCGAAACACACGCTCCAAAGCCCATCCGAAAAAGAAGCAGCCGCGCGCACGCAGAAAAACGCAAACGCCACATCCGCAGTTTCACTTTCGCGCTCGCTCGCCTCGAACTTCCAAGACTCATCGGGCCTCTCCTTAAACTCTCGCTCGCGCGCGCTTGTCGCGATAATCTCACGATAAGTCAATGCTTCGCCGCTGAGTCAGTGTCTCTCTCCGGCTTGTTGAATAACCTTCGGCCGAACGATGACGAGCATCGCAATTACGCCGGCCATTAGAAAACGATCCCGGAAAAGTCCACCGGCGGCTCGGGATGCTATTAAGCCCGGAGATAAGCGCGATGAGAGAGTCAAGTGCGCGCGACTGGAGATCTTTGCTGTGTGTATATATGGATGAGTTTGGTTGCTGCCTAATGCGAAGGCGCTTGCCGTTTATTTATGGCCGAGGCGGCTTCGGAGTTGGTTTATTATACGAGTGGGCTCTTTAAATATGTCGAGGGAGAAAGTTCCGGGGCTGAGGGGAAGCGATAGCGATTGACGATTTGAAACTTGGAATGCGTCGCGTTCTTCAAAGATGAGTGGTGGAATGAGACCTTTTGGGTGTTGTTTTTGGAGAATAGTTTGCTTTTCTTTATGTAAACGCGTTGAATGTAACGTAAGCTCGATAGCAGAGCTATAAGCGTTAAATCATTCTGATATTTCACGTGCTTTTAACTTTTAAACGGGTATCAATTCGAGCTTTAAAAGTGAAACTTTCAATCTGGGAATACGAACGCTGATACGGCGGGCACAATATAGTTTTACGAGGGAAAAAGAAAAAGGAGTAGGCAGCGCGCGCGCGATAGAAAGAGAGAGAAAGAGTAAGTGAATGTCGTTTTATTACAAATAGCGGTGATTTTGTTTTATGTGAGGTTATTGGGCACACACGAACTGCGCGCAAGCTGGACGTGGGTGGTGCCACTTGCTCGTTTTAAGATAGACGCGTTTTAGCGTTTCAGTAATGCACCTGGGCATATTTATAACTCCAGCTCGATAAAATGACTTCTTTTTTTTTTAGTTATTTTTCATTCATCGCAGGTCGGATCTACCCGCGAGAGGCGAAAAAATGCATAAACCGTAAAAGTTATGGCCCTTTATTTTGTTCGTTAAGTAGAAAGATGACTTTACGAGTGAGGAAATAAAACTGCCTACTTGCAAAGTGCTTTATTGTCATTCGGAGCGCGGCCGCTTGTGTAGTATATTTTCCGTTTTATGTTTTCATCAGCGGCGGGGAACTCGCGGGGCTTAAGAGAAATTAAAATCCAAACGTAAACAAGCCGACATCGCTCGTTCGCCGTCTTATTTTCTTACAAAACCGTTCGCTCATAATTCCTTAAAAAATAAAATCGTGCTTTACTCTCTCGCTCTATGCCCTTGCATCTGAATAATAATGCATTCCACGACTCGATAAAATGCCTTAACGATTTGCTGAATTTCAGTATATATTTTTTACGATAGCCCGCAAATAATCATGACCGTAAACATCGTAATTCCCGAGATTAAAAAGATTAATACATACCAACAGTGGAATTCGTTAAAGAGCGCGCTATCCAAACTGTTAATGCCGCTATTAAGCATAAATTATTTCAAAACAAGCGAAAAAAACCCGCTCGCCTCCTTTTCTTACACCAAACCGTTTGTAGAAAAACTAAACCACGGCTCATTGACAGATTACACAAATAAAGCACCGCGGCTAACCAATCCTCCCCAGCAACGAATTTTAATTACCTCCGCACCTCCACCCCCACCGTCCCGCAAACATTATATTACAAATATCGATATCCGATATCGGCGTCTCAAACTTGAAATTAAAACTTTCCCTTCTCGGCCATTATTAAAAACCGCGCTCGCGCGGCCTCGGAAAGCCACAAGATCGGCCGATCGCCGCCGCCTCTCCTAGCAGCTTCCGCAAAGGATACAGCTAAAAAAAAATCGCCTCGTGAATACATCCCTGTGAGGGGCGGCTGCGCCTTAAAAGTTGTTCGCGTCCATACTGCGATAAAGCGGCAAAATTACAGAGGATCGCTTTAGCCCCCGGGGGCTGGGGGTGTAGGGCACGCTCGCAGATAAGCCGGCGCACGTTTCCATTGGCGAGAGAACGTGACCTGTTCATTTGCCGGCGAGTGTCAAGCTCGCGCGCCGAAAAGTAAATTACGCCGCTGTATCTCGCCTAATCTTCGCTTTGTGTGTATACGTACGGATCGGCTTTGATTTCCTCTCTTCCGAGAGCGGCTCTCTAATTAGCTCCGATCCGGAAGACTCTGGGATGCAAGGAGGGGAAAATATTGGCGAGAGAGTAGCTTGGCGGAGTCGCGGGCTACATGTAACTTTGTACGTGCGCGGGAAAGGCGAGCAGCGTGAAAGTGAGTCACTTATATACGTATAGAGGCCGGCATTACACAATGCGGCACTTACGAATTACGTGCGGGGGGCGCGTGCCGCCGCCGCGAGAAGAGAGAAAGAGAGTGGCGCGCGATGTCTTAGGCGGGGCCCAGGCGCGAGCATTGCCCGGGCTTTATGTACGTATACGTGTATATCGCCGAGGATTTCGTTGCTTTGCATGCACGGAGGAGATATAGCAGGGCGCAATTCGAGGCCTTAATGGCGCACTTCCTTGATCGTGCTCCGATAATCTGCAGCGCGAAATTTTCGCGAGCGCGGCTTTATGTGTCGCTCGCTTTTTCTCTTTGTCTTCTGGTTTTAGCCGAGTGTCTGTACGTGGAAGCCTGCCGACGTTTGGCCAATGGAGATGTATATATACCTTTTGTCCTGAATTTTAGGAGAATTGAGCGGGTGATGACGAAAGAGTAGACGCGCCGTTTAGAGAGAGAGTCGAGGATTTAAGGTGGGCGGGTCGAATTTTCGCACGGCACTGCGGGGAAGTAAAAGTTCAGGCGGAACTCGCAGACGAATATTTCATTAGCCTGATAGATCTCTCGTTTCGCGAGATTTATTAATGCCTCGTGAAAGTTGCTGATTATTACACTCACCCATACATGCACACACAGACGAGTACATATTCGCGGAGAGACGTGCTCGAGGCGGGCGCGATCGTGACGACCTCTCGCACATCGAGATTACACAAAGCGATCTCTCGCGGCCGCGCGCGAGCTCTTAATCGCTTGGCCGTAATTAACAGCGCGAAAAATGCATAATGGAACGAGATTGCGAGCACGCGCCTCGACAAACAGAATCGCGGAAAAAAGGTTCGCGGGCTTCGTCCGCGGGATATATCTGATGTATATCGATTTCTGTGTTCTGTAATTGAAGGGAAAAAAAAGGAGAAATTCTCACCCGTGAGCGCAAGAATTTTCAATTAAATCATCGATATCGCTCTCTTTATAAAGCACGTGAATAGACCAGGCGCGAGCGCGCGCGCCATATAATCTCGGCGCGATTATCGTCGCGAGAGTAGCTGCGGTATTTTCTTTGTTAAGGATAATACTTTGTCTGCGTGTCTCACGTACATACACTTTTGCAGGAATCTCACGAATATAATGCCCCGGCGCGAGAGAGCGAGAGAGAGAGAGAAAAATAATTGGGTGGATTTATTATGTATGCGCGCGCGCGCGCTGGCTCCGGGAGACCAAAGCGAAAGCTTTTGTATACGTGTACTGCACACGTATATATCGATTTCGTTTCTCTATGCTCTCCGCGGAGAGCTGTATACGTTAGGATAGCTGACTGCCGCGCGCTCTAAGATCTCTCTGGCCGTGAGAAAGTCTAAGACTCGAGCCAGTCCAGTCTGTATACATACTCTTTACTTGTAATACTCGAACCTTGTATATACATTCTTCGCGTAGAAAGGTCCAACGTTATCTCGAAAACTCACACACACACACACACACACACACGCGGCTTCTGTTTCTCTCTTTTTCGCTGTGTGGTAGCTCTCGGCGTTGTGCCATTACTTAGGACTGCGTCTAGCTGTGTAGGGAGCGAGGCGCGTTTCTTCGTTAACGAAGGCCCTAACGACTCTCTCTTGCGCGCGCTAGCGCCCGGTTAATTGCATTACGTTATACGCCGAGCGCTTCTTCTTATTCTTCTTCCTCCCTCTCGGCGCGCCATGTAGGTATAATACGATACAAGTATAGGAGCCAACTACAATGGGCCGAGCGTGCGCTAAACAAATAAATTGCACCGCTGGAGGTTCTAGCTCGCTCTCCCACAATTGTCTCCTCGGGCTGCTTTATACACACATGTATATAAGCAGCGATGCGCCTCGTCAATGTAAATCATTTTATTTCCCTTTTTTCCCCGCTTTTTGCACTTTTGCCAGTGTCTCGAGTTATTGTTAGTCGCTCGTCCTTTTCAAGAGGGTGTTTTTCTCCTCGCGCGCTTTCACGACTGGAAACCAGATTACGAGGAGACTCGTTCCAAGGTCGACGCATTCTCGATTGGCTTTATAATTTATCGCGCGAAGCGCTCGATTTTAAGAACTTTAAAATAATGCCCCCGAGCTACACCGAGGATTAAAGCAAACTCAGGGACGCCGAGTCGGCCTGCCAGATGCGCGGAGACGATTGCCCCGGCGAAATTTATCCTCTCGCATTAAGACATTTTTGCGCAACGAGCGATCCGGGGAGAGAGAAAAAAAGCTCGGGCTCATAACTAGCGCGCAATCAGAGAAATAACCGGCAGTTAACCTGCCGTTTCCGCATCGTTATTCGGCGAATCGTTCGCGCCCGAAAAAGGCGTAGGTATATACGGAGCTCGCTCCTTAAATTGCAGACGGGGGTATATAATACACAAATTTTATTACCTTTCCTTAGCTCGGCGCGCGCTCTCGATTGTGGTGTAACTCTTTTTTTCGCGCTTTGTGCTCTCGCGAGAACTGCCTTTCCGGAGGATACGCGTTTTTTTTAATTCCCGTCGATTTATCGCTTATTAAACCGCGCCGAGAGGAACGATGACGCATAATGCCCGTCGCATTAACATACATTATGCGTCCCTCGTTCGCTCGCGCGAATTAACATACAGTAACGCATTAACATGTATTACGTATATTTTTTTTTCTCATTTCGAGAGCGGCTCCGTGCCGAGCGATTCCGATATGGCACCCTGAAAACGACTTTATTGCGGGCATAAAGCATAAAACGCGGACGAAAAGTTCCTTGCGGAATTTGTGAGAATTTGTAAGAGCACGCGCGAGCGAGCCTCGTAAGTGTGAGCCAAGTCAATTAAAAGTCTAATTATCATTACGAGAGATTTACTGCGCTCATTGTCTCTCGGAATGAAAATTCTAATGAAAGCTTCTAACACCTGCTTCCAAAGCTTCGTGCGAGAACTTCATCTTACACACGTTCAAATAAGGCAAAAAACCAACTTCGAAACTCAAACTTCCATTACAATCAATCCGCAAAATCTCAGCCTCAAAGTACACGAAGTAATCCCTTTTCCCGACTAAACATCGCGAACATTACACGCTCACTCTATGATCCGTTCGCGCTGAAATCCGAGGGCTCGCAAGTGCGGGCCTTAAATAAATATAGCCTAGCGGTGAAGGCGCGCGGATTCGGTCTTCGAATTCCTCGAGTGCCCGGCGCCTGGCCACTTGACCGACGAACTGACGCTCGAGTGGATTTAGCCTCTGTCTGGTGTACCCGGGAGATTTCGCACGCCGCGGCTCCTACGCACTATTTCGGTGCGCGAGAGGAGGAAGGCTACCGGCTCCATTAAAGGCCCGGGCGATCGATTTGAATGCGCAAATTGGGATGGCTTGGTTAATTTATTGGGATGAGATTATTGTGATTTTTTTGGGAATTTTATTATAGAATGAATTTTGTGTTTATTATTTTGAGGATTAATTAATTGCTGGTAATGAATATATTTAAATGTGACAAATATGTGAATGAATATTAATGATTATTTGTTTTCGTGTTTCAGGTGAGTTGAAAATCTGCTTTCATAAAGGGTTGACGCTTCAAGTGTATCGCTTTAGTGAGTATAAAAACTTGTATAAACAAATGTGTGTCACGAATGAATTAGTGCCGATGCAAAAAAGTTGATATTTTTCAAGCTGGCGTATTACATGCAAATATTGCTAATGGCTTATGGGGATTTTATTTACATTCGAAAGGATAAAAGTTTATTTCCACTTAAAGTAGTAGTTAAACTTTCATGATTAAAAAGTTATCAGCCGAAGGAACAAAAAAGATTAATGTAACAAAGTTATGCCTATTACCCGGCCGTGTTGTAATATAAGTCTGATAGTACTATCCACCTGCGCTAATCAGCGATTGCTACTGCATTCTTGTTTAATTTTTATCGAGGCCCGCGCCTGGAAATCGCAGATTTATTCTCTCATTAGCCGTTGCGAGTATCGGGCAAAAAAGCCAAGAATCCATAAAGTTCAATACTTAAAATAATCCTATATTTAATTCATTACACGGCTATTAGTTAAATATTGCGAGAGCCCGTATAAATCAAACAGCGGCGGCCCATTTTCTAAAAACCGCAAGTCCGCTCGACTCTTTCGCAAGTGGCCTGCGCATATAAAAGTTGGACAACTCATGCATAGGCTCTAAAAGACTAGCGCTCGAGCTTGCGCGCGCGATGCACTTAGAGCCCCGACGACGTGTAAAGTGTACAAGGTACACGCGCGTCTCGGAAATTCAATTATAACTCTTTCAATTATAACTTTCGATTTTAATCTTATTTCAGTGTCGCTCGAGCTCTCGCCCGGCTTATGAATTATAACTTGGAGCTCGCGCGTACGTGCAAAGTTAAACGGGGCAAAAAATTTATATCGGGCGTTACACGGAACAGACTTGGAGAAGAGATAGGCGCGCAGGGAAAGATAGGGAGAAACAAAAAGGCCGCTCTGTCGCTGTGGGTGTATATATACGTATGCATCGCGAAAAAGTGCGCGACGTGTAGTCCAATAACGCTCCGTTTCACGCGGGGGGCCGACTGTTTTGCGCGCGGAGACACTTAACTTTCTATCAAACTTCGGAAGCCGCAAAAAGCGCGCGTCGCCGCTGAAAAGCTATTAAATTTTTTGACAACTTTACCGTACACGACACAATGCACTCTTCGGGCATGTTTTTTTTTTTTATTTGCTGTTTGTCACCGTTTCGCGTGTGCGTCTGTTGTGTATCGGCGTCGGGCTGATCGATTAAGTGTCAATAAAAGAATTTCATTATCGATCCCCCCTGGGAATTTTCGCAATTCTCCTGTCCGTCTCTCTCTTTTTATTTTTCAAGACTGACATTTTTATCGAAATTCACTTTTACCGCGATTGGCCGTCGCGCGCGGTTTATTTTTATTTTTAACCCTCTCCGCGGCCGGGCGCATCCGTAATTTTTCATCTATTTTAATGAAGTGCAGGAAAACGTCCCGGGCTCGCGCTCGGCTTGCCAGGTAATTGAATTACGTCAGTTGAGAGGCTAAAAAATAGAGGAAGAGTCATTCTGGTTTACGTTTCCAAATCCACTTCCGTGATCCAATTAAAATCAATGAAAATTTTTAATCTACTTGATTTCTCTTTAGATTAAGATCAGGCTTGTTGTGTGATTAAAATTACAGAATCCTGATGATCTATATAATAGCAAGAAAGTGGACCGATTTAGCGCAGCGAGAATTCTGTTTTATGTTAAACTTGTCAGTTTATTTAAAAAGCTTCATTATTGTTCTGGAAATGGAACTAGGACAAATCTTAAAATACTTCACCTCAATCATCTAATGAATTATGAATTAATTACAATAATGCTCGGTTAATAATTAAACCCAGAATACAGCCGCAACTATCGAGTCAAGCATCTCGTTTCCACTGCACTCGCGGCCCTCAACTACTGTTACAAAATAAAAACAAACACAAAACGCTCGTTAATATCCCGAACAGCGATCGAACTCAAGAGACAGCCGAAAACATATATACCCATATCAAAAAGCTCGACGGCACCGATCTCCAGCGCCAAAGAGTTACTCAAGCCGCCTCGTCGGTGAATTATGCAAAAATCAAGATAAAAGCCCGAAAGTCGCGCGGATCGATTTCGAGACTCTCCGTCTACCCAGCGATAAACGAACGAAGATAAAAGCCGCTCGCTCGCTCTGATAATAGATCTCTCCTTATGATTTCGTGCATCCGTTCGATTTTCGGCCGGAATTTCCATGGCAAGGAAGGAGAGCTCCTGCAGCAGGCCAATAAACTTTGGAAAATGAAGCCGTCTAGCTTCTTCGAAGCTCCGAAGAATGCACGTCGCGTCTCTCGAATTCTTTCTCAGCCCTCTCGCTTGCTCTCGGCCTTTCCTTAGCCGCCCGCGCGCGCTCTAACTGACTCTCGCGGAGTGCATTTGCTGGTCGCGCGAGACCCGAGAGCAGCGGCCCCGAGATAATCCACTCACGGATTTTATGTCGCTCACTCTTTTTTTTTCGCCAGTCGAGTGGAGAGTTCACACGCGCAGGGAATTTTCGGATGGGGCAAGCGGGATGGGTCGCGACGTTTCGGCAGTTATTACGAGTGATAAACTCAATTTGAAGGGGGATGAGTGGTAATGATTGGCTATTATGGCTTTTTGCCCCTGCAGTTGGAAATTTCTGGGGCGAGCGTTCGGTTTACAGCTGTTTTTTCAGCGGATTATTGCTGAGTGTTATTGTGTGAAGCAACTTTGATTGAAATATATCGCGTGCAATGGAAACGCTTGCTTTAATTAATTTTCGTTTAATTTCATTTGTTTGTTTTCATATGTGGATATCTGTATGTGAAAATTCGTTACATCAAGTCTTCAGTTCAATAAATGTGAGAGAAATTATAGAATCAAAATCAATACTTTTAATTATCGGAATTCATGTTTTTGTAGTAAAATGATGTTGAACGCTTGAAATTTTTTTTTTTTAAATTTACATACTTTAGAAATAATCAAATTTAATAAAAACTAACTTGATATCCGAACTAACTATTACTATAACTACATGATATGCATCACATTTTATACGCATATGACCGGATTTAAGGAACTTATTAGTCTAAGGTTTTTATACTAGAACGATTTTATACAATTTCAGCAACAATTTTATTATTGATTTGTGCTGAGTAACAATTGGAATAACATGTTACATGTTTTACCACTGAATCTATATTTTTCAGGTGCATGTATATTCAAAAAAAAATTTCATTTGCACATCCTTTTCCAGTGGTTCATGCTATGTACGAAATTTCGTAGCTCAATTTGAACAATTTATAGATATACAAATATACTTAATACTGGCAAAACTTCTTTCGACATCTTATCGCAACATATTTGACTTGAAATATAATTAATCTATATCATTAAAGGCCTCTTGTTTCAGTAGGAAGTGAAAACGAAATTCTCATACTTATGCCTACAATGCCATAAGCGTTTCATAACTCTTTCTTTAATTAGTTTCCTGATTTTGTCCTATAAGCTTGTCCATTGTTTTGTTCTTATTGACAAACGTTTTTTGTTTTATTAAACAGTAGGAAAACTTAGAAAATATTTGTAACTCTAATTATGAATTATCATTCAAAAAATATTATGAAAATCAATAAGAAACTTTGCCAGCCTCTGCGCTTTCACAATCTGTATCATTTCGCTGTTATTATTTAAGTCCTTTCATTAATGCAAAAAATTAGCATGGTGTTTGCAACCAATTAAAAATTATTTACCAGTTAAAAAAAAAATAGAGTGATTAGAATAAAGTAAATCTTTCACAAATTATTAATATTTGTTAATAATATTTTACTATTATTCATGTGTAATTAACAATAATATTTGAAGAAAATGGTAAATCAACTTCCGATCCAGTTTCTGACGTTAGTTTGCAGCAATAAGAAAAAGAATATTTTAAATGATTATATCCATCAGATTCTGTTTTGCAATAAATTGCTGCCGCTAAATAAATTTTTACCGACATTCCTAACACTCGTTTAAAGATTAAAATCTTAATTATTATCCGAAAACACGAAAAGTGGACTCAAGCAACTATGTCGAGAAGCCATTTGTACGTTTCAGTCACAATTGCACCTTTCGATATCGCTGCCAGCATCTTTATTATTTTTCTTGTAACATACAGACAGTATTTTTTGTCCCAATTTCCCAAACCTTAATTAACTCAAGAAGCCTCCCGCTCCTTATAAATACAATACACACCGCAGGCCACTTTTTTTCCCCGCTGAAATTAAATACCAGCAATAAAAAAAAGTAGGAAACAAAACTACCTACTTCATTATTTTTCATTGATTTTCCATCTATAGACCGATCATCCCCACCTGCCTCCTTCCTGATCGCGCGGGCGTTCGACTGTATCCGCGCGTTGGCAGTAGCTCTCTCTCTCTATATTACACCGCCCGCGCGCTCATTTTGTAACGCCGCATACACATATTAATCGGCGTGTAATCAAAGACCCAACTGTCTCTCCCTGCAAGGAGCGCGCGTATATCCCACCTATATATCCTCCTCTCCGACTTTAGCCTCTCTTTCTCTCGTGTTCCTCTTTTATCTCCGTCTTGGATATTTTTTCTCCCGAGCGAAACAAAAAACCAGTTCCTTCGAGGCGCTTTTCGGGGCGCCGCTAATCTCTCTCGCCGCGGATTAACCTCGATGGAGTGTGTAGCTTATATAGCCCGCAGCGGCGTCCGATTTTTTTTTACCTCTCTCCGTTTTGCTCCTTTTTCCGCGCCGCTCTCTTTCGACCTCACCTCCGTTTTCGGCGCTCGAGTGCGCGCAACGGTACGAGAGGTGTTTAGATAAAACTTACACGCGCCCGCCGCGATAAAAGAATATGCCAGGCTCGGATGGTTTTTAAATTTGCTCGTTACCTTTTTGCTCTTTGCGCTGCACTCGAGGCGTGGGAGGTGATGCACGTCCGGAGCACTCTCGAGCCGAGCGCTGACTTGGATCTTTTGCATGAGCGCGAATCTTCCTTTCTTTTGTTGTTGCTCGACGACGAAAGTCGCGCTTGCTTTGGATTATTTTTTGGTTGCGGAAACCAGAATCGCTTCACTGGTCAGTGTGTGGAGAAGTTTTTGGAGGGAAAGAAACTTTGGCTGGGCTTGGGTGCTTTTTTATGGGAACGAGCGAATGGATATTGTCGGTGGCGGTGTAGATATGCATTTTATTGGACCGTTGGATTCTTTTGTGGATTCGCGTTTCGAGTGGAATGCCATTGATGAGGAATGCTAGTTGGCGAAACTATTCGCGTATCCTTCGCTATTGTTGTTTATATTTTATTATTATTCGTAGATTTATGCGAAAGCTTATGCGCATTATAATATATTTGAATTATAATATTAAATAAATTTTAACGATCAATAAAACGAAATATCCTCGATTCAACTGGATCCCTCGAAACTCTTAACCCCATTATTATTTCATCACAATCATATTTTAATTACAGAATTAATCACTCACAAAAAAATGATCCTTCTCGCAAGCATCATTTCAAAACCGACTCTTTTTTCACTCTCTCCCCCCTCTCTCTCCTGCAACGCAACTGCACAATTTACAATCCACTCGGCGAGCGTGCAGCCTCCGTGTCTACATACACACACACACACATATCCACAAGAGTCCCCGCTTCTCCCGTTGGTGCATCATCGCTTGTGCAGCGCCGGGGCCAGCATCTCGCTCTCTCTCCCCACTCTCTCTCCATTACACAATGGCTCGGTCGCTCGGAAATTCTGGCGGCGACTGTACCCGGCCCCGCAACGGTTAGCCTTGAAGTCTCTCGGCGCGCGCGCGCTGTGCCTTGCCTTTCCGGCGAGGGAGAAAGAGAATATAACCAGCCTGGCCGCCGCTGCTGCTGCCGTGCGCTTCTGTCGTTCACCTTCGTTATATAGTCTGGCTCTCTCTCTCTCTCTCTCTGCGTGCGGCGTACGCTCGGCCGAGCGCGGCTCGTGTAAATGTGCCGGGAGAGCTGGGACTGCCGGGATTGCCGTGTGTATATGAGAGGCAAAAAATTGGGTTTGGATTTTTGGGCGTTTTTTTGGGTGGATGCGAGAGCTACGGAGGGTTATGTTTTTGTGGATGGGCGCGGGTTGGGGAGCTGGAGCGTTTAATTGGTGTGTGTTGAAAGAACGGAGGAGGGAAATTACGGGAAGATTAATTTGCTGCGTTGATTTGTAAGGGATCTTGATTATAGACGGGATAACCTTGGTGGGTCTTTTCTTAAAAATCGAAAATCTTAAAAATTGAATTAACTAGACCGAATCATAGAAATTTCGTTAAGCCCTAACTATAGCCTAGCTAATTACCTTTTAGCAGAATAAAAAAAAAGAAGAATTCACAGTTCAATAGCTTCATCACATGAGCAGCAATTTTAGCTAGCATCGCTTCGATCGGCGCGCACGGCGGCTGCCTAGAAAATGCCGGCCGAAGAAGAATGGAGAAAAGAGAAGGAGAAGAGGAGGAAGGAGAGAAAGAGAGCCAAGACGACGCACAGGTTAAACCCATAACTCGCGTATACTGCGTTCCCTTGAAACCAGCAGCAGCTGCTGCTGCTATGCTGGCCGCCTCAAATACGCTGTAATCCGTATACGCCATCATAGGGCCTCCTCGAGCAAGTGGGAGGGAAAATAAACGCGCCTCTTCGATGTAAGTGGTATCAGACGCGCGCAGTTCCTCAAGATTCTCGTTGCAATCCAAGCAATTTTGTTTCTCGGAGAAGGTCGAGGATGTTATCTTTTTATACGAGAAATCCAAAAATAGGATTTTTGGAAAACTCGTTAAACGCCTCGGCTCTCGGACTCGGCTTCCCTGTTGATTTAAGAAAGCCGAGCAGCAGCTTTGTGCGCCCCTCAAAGTCGACTAATTTTAGATCGGAAGTTTATACTCGCGCATTTTTACACAAACAGAAAGTCACCAAAGCCATTGCAAGCTTCCCGAATAAAAGAGACCGCGCGCAGTGGCGTGCGCTGGCGCTCGGCCGACTGATTTACAGCGAAATTGAATTAATAACGCGGTATACACTCGGAGAACTCGGACGTCAGCGGCGTCTAGACGCCGGTGAAAAACGAGCTCTAAATCCGTTAAAACTTTCTCCCCCTCTACCGGACGTTCGTTTATGTACCTTGGCTCCCTATACTTTTTCCTCAATGAAAGAAGCAACAACCGCTTGCAAAGTTTACTCCGGTTAGCGAAACGATCCGCTCTTCGCCGTCGCGCGCGATATATATTTTTAGCCACGCGCGAGCACATCGCTTCCAGCTGAAAAGTCGAGTATATTTTTAGCAAGACGGATTGTTTATGCGATATCTGGCATTGTAAATTTTCGCTCCGCGGTCAAGCGCCGGCCGACGGAATTAGAATCAGACGATTTCTCCGCGATTCGCTCTCTCTCTCTCTC
>JAPYZB010002097.1:0-12986 GCA_030522745.1 Eupelmus kiefferi | reverse complement strand
AGACTAAAATGTTCGGGTGTACATGTGCACAGTAAATGTTTTTGCGTCATCGTGTCAAATACTTTTCGCATCAAAAGTCACATATCGAAATTCGCGCAAATTAGTGGACATTCTCATTGAAACCGTCCTAACTCCTCGATTACAAATCCATCAATCAAGAATTTTTGGTTAAAAATTACGAAATTCAAAAACCAAAGCCCGTTTCGTCGCTAAGCTCAGTATATCCATCCTCGAAGCCAACATTTAGCATCATTCAGCAGATTACACAAAAACGTTTACAGTGAACTAATAATATTAAAGCGTATTGTTTTAATATCACTCTCCGCCGACACTTTCCGCTGACACCTTAATAAAGCCGCGTCCTCGCCAAACTCAGGACTGCAGTCCCTCACAGCGCAAAACTTCATCTTTTACAGCGCTGCGCGTCTATCTCACAGCCCCGTTCCCCTCAAACAAAAGCGTCTATTAAAACAACAGCCTCGAACCGCGAACTCTCGTCGCTGAGATCAGAGTCGGAAATGCCCTCGCCGTGGTGGGGTCGGAAAAGAAAAGAGTCTAGAGCGATTTTGGCTGGGCCTACGATCGGTGATGTCCGGACGGCGGGCTCATGAACATGGCTGCCGCGGCGGCGGCGTGCGTCTGCCTGACCATGGCAGCGGCGATGAACGGCGGCACGCCGGCAGCGCTGGTCGGCGGGCCCACGCCGGGGAACATGAGGCTGGAGCCGAAGCTGGGGTGGAGGAGCGGCCTGGCGGACAGCCGGAGTTTTTCGATCTCGGCTTCCTGGAGCCGCTTCGCCTTGGCTCGCCGGTTCTGGAACCAGATCTTCACCTGTGAACAGATGAAGAGTGGGGTGGTGATGTAGTGATGGCGATGAGTTGGGGTGAGGGGTGGTTGGGGTTGAGAAGCTAGTTGCTTTTATTTCTCTTCTATTTATGATAGATTAAAGGTGATTGGACTTCTCATTCGGTTTTAAGTGATTTTTTTGTAAATCGGAATATCGTAGCTGCAAAATACGCTATTTCGATAATACTTCCAGGTTTTTGTTGTAATTATTAATTTTATAATCAGTTTAATGAGCTCAATAGCTCTCCAGCAGTAATGGGTAAGACGCTAAACTCGTAAAATAATAATAGGTAAACAATTATTTAAATACAAATAAATTTAACGCATATGCTATACGGCTACGACATCCTTAATGCGGAATAATATAAAACTGGCCTTCTATGCTTTGGAATGTTCTCTCTATTGAATCAAAATAAATGGAAATAGTTGAAAAATGTTAGTAATTTAATAAAAATATAAACAAGTAATTATTAAAATTTTAAAAGTCTTAGGAAGCTTATTGTTGAGAAGAAAATTATTATAATTTATTGAATCTGACTGCAGTAAATACATTTGCTGCGTATTGATAAATACACTTGTCACATCTCTGTATGAAATAAAATTTTTACAGTAGTTAAAAATAACTGTTCTTTATATACAAATTATTAATCGTTTCTTTTCATTTTTCTTTTTTTTTCTTTGTTGCTGTTGTTTTTTGTTAACTAATAATTGAATTTTTTGTTTTTTAAACTGAAATTTAAAGCAAGATAAACTTCAACACATATAAGAATCTAAATTAATAATAAAAATAAATAATTTTAGATGCTTTTATACTTTATTTTCTTGTTATTCTAACATTTTTATACATTGGAAATAAAGAAACACTATGCAGATCTAATAATAATAAAAATTTTCTTCATGTTTACTCATATTTAATAAATATAAATTATAAATAAACTTTTTTATTCTTTATACTGAGTCGTATACTTATAACACATAGAAAATAGATTTGGTTGATTAGCAATGAGAAGAACATACGACACTTCTTTATGTAATCCCCTTTGTCGCATACTCATCAGATAGCAAGAAAAGAAACTAATTATCAAGCTGATCTGAGCTCTCCTCGTGATGTTCATGACATATACGTTATCAAGTCAATCAATTTAATTTAAATTGAACTTCTAATTTATGTGAGTTCATTTGTTCTCTGATATTTCTAATTTATTTATATTGTTTTCACAATAAAAGGATTCGTGATTGAGAAAAAAAGCTTCTTGGTTATAATAAATATTTTCTGGGGTATTTATTATCTATATTTTCATTTCAATGTATTGAAGAATTGATACGTGAATTTTAAATATTAGATCAGATTTGAAAGAAGATTTTATTTATGTTTAGTAATTGTGTTATTAGAATTACATTATTTTTATGTTTGCGTTTAAAACTTATTTGATTTTAGTAATTCAACATATTTTCTCTCTGAAGTCAATCATTCAAAACTCGCGATACCATTTTTCTCTAGCAGTAAATTTCCTTTCCTTACCCGCATTATAACCCTTGCACTCTCTTAATTTAAATCAGTGAAATTCACTGATAAGTCGTGAATATTCACTACTTTTCAGCGAAAATGCTCCAACTAATCACAATAGTTGCAGAATTTCCGCTGGAAAGTAGTGAATATTCACGACGTATCAGTGAATTTCACTGATTTAAATTTACAGAGCACATTTTCTAAAAAAAACAACTACATCTTTTCAAACCAAAAAATTACTTTTCAAAATCCCAAACCAAAACAATCCAAAAAACCTCTACCAAAAAAACCTTCCACAAAACCCATCATCCACTTATTTCTCCCTCCAACCCGCATACCCACACACCTCGGCACCCCGATTTTATTTCTGCCGTCTGTACACGCAGACAGAGCGGCAGAAAGAGGGAGAGAGGTTTATAGAAGAGGTGGACCGAGCCGCGAGCGCGCAGGCAGCCAGGCAGGGACACGGCCAGACCGCGAAAATCAATACGCCGCTTTGCGCGGAGCGACGCGTCGAGCCGCCGCCGCCGCCGCTCTCTGGCTTTTGCTCGCTCGTCAGAGTTAATAAGCGGTATGGAAGGTGCAATTGTGCCTGTCTGCTATGGCTGCCTCCGCGCGGGGCTTTTCATTTAACGGCCGCGTGTAATTGAAAATTGAAATGTTTGCTGATTGTTTTTATCGGTTAATTATTTAGCTGGTTTATTGCTGTTTATTAATTAAATAAATTTTTAGTTTTTTTTGTAAGTTAGGAGAAATTAAGAGGAACGATAAGTAGACTGTTTTTAAAATTAAACAAGCCTTTTTTTAAATTCTAACCCAATACTCATGCGATAAATTAAATGAAACGAACAATGGATTATATTAACTAAAAATACGCATCATTACCTGCGTTTCCGTGAGATGAAGGGAAGAGGAAAATTCGGCCCTCTCGGCAATAGTCAAATATTGCTTTTCGCGAAATTTTTTCTCTAGCGACAGGAGCTGCTGCGTAGTAAATGGCGTCCGGGGCTTTCGATTTGGCTTGTGCTTCCGTAACGTACACCTCACTGGTCCAGGACCTGGACCTGGCAGTCGTAAGTCACCTAAAAAATATCAGGAAAATGTAACGATTAGTTTTAATGAATATTTATGAGGTAAAAGAAATGTTTTTAATTTTTGGTAAATTAAAAATTGTAACGCCTAAAAATGTTTCAAACACGGATTTTAGCAAGTGTGTTATATCATACAATATACTTTATTATGCTATGTATACGTATGTGCATAAATGAACGACGTTTAGGTTTATATCACAAGGTTTATTAAAGTCTATAAATTACGTTCTAAAGATAAACATGCAGATTTCACGATTATTTATTATCGTATTGTGAAAATATATTATTACGTTTTCACATTCATCATTAAACGCAACATTCAGTGATTCATAAGTTGGTCTTTTACACAACCGCAAACCATCAGTACATTACAATAAGACACAGTCACTATTTGATTTATTCAGATCCACGTTAAATTTCTAATTAATCACATTAGAAACACATCAAACTCCTCACTCTCCACCGTCACAACTTAGTTTAGACAGAATCACCGTTTAACCAACAAAATTACACACGCCACACTTAAGATAACCACCCCAACAAAAAAAAAAATCAGTAATTTTTAATAGATTCCTTATCGAAGACATCATTGCCTCATTATTCAGCCTAAAATAACGCGGCCACCCTAATCGGCCGACCGAAAAACCGGCGCGAACCTATATCTCTCCCCGGCTCTTATCGTCTAATGAAACTTTTACACGCTCCTAGTCGCGCGAGTGTCGCGGCCGTATCTCTCTTTCTCTCCGGCTTTCCTTACGCAACGAAAAAAAGACAGAGTGACTTATCTGTCTCGCTTGGCTACCACCAAGTGTGCGCCTGGCTGAAAGAGCAGCACAAATCATTCGTCGCGTTCAGAAATTCTTAAATTTCCGGTAATTGTGCTCTGAGGAAGAAAAAAAGGACTGGATTGAGATAGGGATTATCGGTTGCTGCTGTTTTTTTTGTGGCTTTTCATAGAGAGATGATGTGTATTATTGGTAGGAGATTGAGAAAATGTATAGTGCTGAGGTTGGCGTGGAATAGAAGTGTTGTTGTCTGCGGATTTTTAGTGTTGCATGGATGAAAACAAATTTTTGAGTAAATATTACTGTATATTCTAGACACAGTAGTGGAGACACAGAGTTGTAACATGAACAAAAATTACTATATGACATACTAAATTTTGCTAGAACTGTATTAAAATTTACAATAGTTTGAGCAAAATTTGGTATGAAATATAATAATTTTTCTCTACATTACAACTCTGTCTCCTCCTCACTAGAAAATATAGTAATTTTTACTACACCGTTTTTCTCCGAGTGTTTGTTTGTAAAAAATAATCAAGTCAGAGGTTCATTTGAATGAAGCCATTTAAATTAATGAGAGGGAGTTTTGTTTACACCGAGAAAACGATATGTCGGTAGTTAATAAATACTAATATGCAGCGCGGCTCGATATTTATTCGCTGATAAAAGCCCGCGCTAACAATAATTATCGTTTTTCAAGTATATAAACAGTTGCAATCGAGAACATAACAGCGATAACAATGTAAATTAAAATACACAGTCCCGCGTTTTCAGAAACTGAATCTCCAGCGCAATCGTTGCAGAAAATTATTTTTTAACAAACTCCCAATCAAAAAACGTAAACACAACATTAACTCCTAATCAAGCACTGCTCATCTAAAACCACGCCACAGTTCAACATCCCCATGAAGAGACACCCAACAAGACCCCCAAATTAAGCAATTTCGTAAACACTATTAAAAACCCACTTCCTTCGCAAACAGGAAGTCCACAACCAAGCAAAAAGCCATACCTCGCCCCATGAATTTTTATCATCACTTACATTTTTCCAATCCCAACCTCACCGCGCGCCTAACGACCTGCTCTTTTTACAATTACCTCCCAACCTACAAACTCGCCTCGATGCATCGAGCCGGGGCCCGATAGGCGCGCATTATCAAGCCGCCGGCGAGGAAAGCCGCTTGACAAATCACCACGATCACGTCAAGCGAAATGAAATAATTACAATTTACGTCGCAATCGTCAGAGCGAGCGCCGCGGCCTACGCGCTCTCGCGAGAACCTAATTAACAAGGGGGGGCCGGCAAAAAAGGCCGGCTCCTTACTTGCTCAATTTAGCGTCTCGTCCCTCGGTCCGGCTCTATAAAATACTAATTATCTATCTCCCGGCCGAGCGGCGCTCTAATCCAGCTGCTCATTACGCAAAATCAAATTGCCAGCGATACGTACACGCGCGGGCTGTTTTTGCCGGCGAGTCTGTATATACCAGTTCGAGCGCCGTTCAATTATGTACGCCGGACTTTATTTCGCCTCTGCGTTTCTTTAATGAATTTTCGCGCAGCGCAAGATACGCCGATGTGTATGAGCGGGCTTTTTGCCCCCGTCGGTTATGCGCCGCGCGCGATAAAAGTTAATAAATGCACGCGCAATGATATCTTGATTGAATTGATGTGTATGAATCAATTATTAATTGACAGTGTTTAATTGACGCGGGGAGGGATGATACGTTTATTGTATGGCTGAATTGGCTCTGCGGTTATGCTGGATAAGGTGGGGAGAAAAAATATAGTGATCGATGGGACTCGCCGCGAGGAACAAAGCAATTAACAAATTAATGAGGCACTATCGCGCGAGCTGCTCCCTTCCTTTTTCCTTTATGCCATGCGCTTTTTGCCGAGCCTTCCGCAATCGTTACGTTGTCTGACGTATAAAGACGAATGACCGATTTTAAATAATTTCGCGGACCAATTAACGAGGCCATTGTTCTGTCGCGCGCGGACACTCGGACGTTATTAAACATGTGTTACTGGACACGTGGAGACATTTTTTTGATCGAGAAAGGAGTTTGTCGAATTTAATTTTGTGTACTAGTATCGCTTTGACTGAGATGGTCTTTCGTGTTGTTTTGTCACGAGGAAAAAGTTAACTGCTCGAGCGAAGTGCGCATTAACTTTTACAGATTTATTTTAATTTTTTATTTAGTTTTTTTGTTACTGGAGTATTAAGCCAGAGTAGAGATACTAAAAACGGGATCATTCAAGTCGAAAAATATTTATCCATTCACGCGCAGCACCAAAATACGCATACACAAGCGTATCAGAAAAATGTACACAAATATAGCCTGTTTATCAATTTTTTACTCGGTCATTATTATCCGCTTAGTTAAAACCAAACGTGCCACGGGGATTACGTATTATTACATCATAATACGTTTTGTAAAATTTCGATACGGCATAATCTCGCTTTTTTCCCCGCGCGGCAGCTCCGATAATGATTATTTATAGCGCGCCCTCGGAGACAAAGTACACATGATAAATGTCCGATTAATTATTTGAAGCAGAATGACGAGGTACTTTACTCTGGTATTAATAGCGCGAAAAATATCCGATCGTATGAAAATCATGGGAGCATGAGTAGATTGAAAAATAACGTCGATATTTAATGATTGCCGTGGGACTCGTCTTTGTTCTCTTCGGACATTGTAGCTAGCGTTTTCTCATTATTAATAAAGCTCAGCATTAAGTCGGACGCGTCACGAGGAAAACGAGCAAACGGAATCGGAAAAACAGCATTCAGAAGACTGATTTCTGAAATTAGTCTCGCGCTCAGCAGCGCAGATAGCGGCTTAATTGCAGCCGGTCGTTTAAGAAATTTCGCCTTATCGCTATCTCCCCTCTGCAAAAATGTACAAATTACGCTCGATAAGCGCTAATTAAACACAGCATCGGCTGCAAAATTCGCCAAAGGGAGAGAGAGAGAGAGTCTCTTGGCCTTCTCGTCGCATTATACGCGCGCTTTATTAGCTCTCCGAGAGCTGATCGATCGGCTCTCTCTCTACACTCGCGGCAAAAATAAAGCTCGAGCAACGGCAATAATAATAATCGGGCTGAGCCGGAGAAGCGGAGAAGAAATATATAGATCCGCGAGCGCTAAGGCAAACTAACAAGCCGATCGCTTTTTACCAAGTCGGCGGGGAATATTATGCATTATGGATACAGGAGGGGGGGCTGAGCGCGAGTTATGTATGACTCTATCATCTCGTGCGCGGCTGGTGTGTACGACCACACCAGAATCATGTTACCAACTCTCTCGCCTGTATATCCATAGCGTATATATGTATACGCACACCTGGAGGTTCGCGCTTCGGGGCAGGTTAGCCGCGGCACGCCGGCAAGACAGAGAGAGAGAGAAAGATACCTTCTCGGGCTTTATACGTCGAGAATCCCGTAATGGCCGCGGATTTCTTTCTCGGAAGCGGCGCGAGTTTCTCATTACGATCGCCCGCGCGACGTGATATATAAACGCAGC
Source organism: Eupelmus kiefferi (assembly GCA_030522745.1). Lineage (NCBI taxonomy): Eukaryota > Metazoa > Arthropoda > Insecta > Hymenoptera > Eupelmidae > Eupelmus > Eupelmus kiefferi. The sequence continues at coordinate 5,227 of JAPYZB010002097.1, read as the reverse complement.
GAGAAAAAGGCAGCTTGCGCGCGCACGAGGCGGGCTCATACTTAGAATTTGAATTAGGCGCGAGCGAGCGAGTCGCGCGGCTAATTGTGCAGCGGGAAACGACGATTTGAATGCAAGCTCGCGCCACGACCACACCGCGGCCCTTGTTTTGCTGGATTAAGGGGAGAGCCGAGTAAAGGGGCTATATGGGAATAATCGCGATTCGCTGGAAGGGATTAAAAGAAAGAGCCGCGCGCGCTGCTCGCTGTGAAAATTACGACACGCACGCGCGCGGGGATGTATACCGTAAGGAGATATATCTTCGGCTGAAAAACGTGCAAGCATCTCGTATCAATTACTTATTGCCGGTACTAACGCCGAGTTTCGACCTTTTCGTGTTTCTTGCGCGCCAAGAGGCCAGTTTTCGAGCTTGCGAGTCTGCTCTGATTGATATTCAGGCTTTTTATTTATAGCTATCTAAGCGGGGTGTATGTGAATTAAAGTGTAGTACGGGAGAGCTGTGTATAAGCAGATAATTTTAATTGAATAGCGAAAAAAACGCTATCGGCGCGAGCCTGACAAACAATGATTATACAAAGTTTCAGCGACAACTTTGAGCCTTATCGGAAGCTCCATAAATCTGTGAGCGCTTGCACATAAGCGCCGATTTTTACTCTGCGTCTTGGCTTTTAAAATAAATACTCCGCCTTTTTAATAAACATATCCGGCCGACGCAGCTTCATTACGCTCATTCCAATTAAGCATTCCGGCTGTATCTCGAACAAGACAATCAATCATATCCATCAGCGCAATTAAAAGCCATTACCAGTGCGCACCGCGAGGAATAAAACATCGCGCGATGTCGAATCGAGCCAAAAATCTCTCACGGCCAATTAAAACGATTGCTCCATTAAAATCTTCATGTGCATAACGGCAAAGCGACGAAATCGGAAATTACATAAAAGCCAGATTGCAATTCGCTCGATCGCTGTGTATATACACACTCTTTGTTTTTCCAGGCGATAGTGTGCCGCGAGGCGCGGAATAAAGAAAGCAAAAAAAGACACTACGAAGGAGAGAGAGAGAGAGAGAGAAAAGTTATGACATACATAATGCTTTTACGAGAAAGCAATACGATAAGAGACCGCGTAGGGGACCAGAGGGGGGATGGAGCCGCTCTCGGCAATAAAACGCTGGATAAAACGAATACGAGGAAAAAGGGAGTCCGTTGACGCTCGCCGGCGAGGATATGTAAGTAGCGGATGATATATAGGCACGTCGACGCTTTAGGATCGATGATAAAAGAAGCTAGTAGGCGCAAGCTCAATTAAGCTCCTAGCTAAAGCTATGCACAATAGCTTCGCGCTTTCGAGGGTCAATAAAGCTCGGTTTCCCTAATCTCCCAACGTTCTTCATCCCCGGCGTATATATATGCAGAAAGGAGACGTATAGGCGCGCCGACAGCGAGCTTTAATTCGCCTCGCGGTAGCCAAGCTCGTGCGTGAATTTACGATAAAAGCCGCGCTGCCGTATCTTTTCACTTATCTAATTCGCAGTCGATTCGCGCGCCGGCGAATCGCACCGGCTGTACTAATTGGACCGACTCTCGCTCGCTCGCGCGTCTGCATTAAGGTAAATGAAACCTATATATATATATACACACACATATACGCGAGCGGCATCCAGCAGCAGCCTCGCCTTTAATTACATTCATGGCCCGACACGCGCGCGCCGCCGATATATTTCCATGCTCAATGACCGGCAAATCAAGCGCCGACTTATAACCGGCTCTCTTGGACAATTTCATTTCAGAGGCAGAGAGCTACAACATTATCGGGTTCCTCGATGACTGCGACAGCGTATTTCAGCTACTATAGCGCATACAGACTCCTGGAGGGGCGATTCGGAATTTCAATATATCTGGATCTCGTTATACCTGTCCGGCTGAGAGACGCAATTGTCGGCCGATTGGTTATTGCTACCGGTCCGAGGCCTGATTACAATTTGACTCGCGGCCGCTAATCTCAAGCCGGATAAGCCGGGCTATCTGTAGGACGTAATATACATGCACACGCATCGAAATTGAAAAACAAGCGCGTGGGAGTAAAAATAAGCGCATACGTATCGGCCTGATCAGTTCCATTCAGCCATTAGATCCGGACGTTAAATATCCCGGCCCTCTGGCCTGCCAGTTTCATTCACGCATTGTCCGAGGCACTCGGCAAGCTCGTAACTCCTATTGTTGTGTGTCGCGCGCTCATAAACTTACGGAATTATTACGCGCGATCTCCGGAGCGATATTTGACTCTCCGCTCGACTAACCCGAGCGCAGGCGTCGCGATTCGAAATTCCAGCCGCACGCTTCGGATAAAAAGGCAGGAAAACCGTTCGGTCCGAATTAGCCGGTGTCGGCGGAAAGGCGCGAGGTCAATCAGGTGGGAAAAGCGTCTAAAAGAGCAATTTTTGCTGCGGCTTCCGCGCGTCCTTTATACGGAGGGGGAGAAAAATGTCCTTGTTTTGGCGTGTGTGTCCGCAGGTGCCGTAAGTGCCGCGCTTGCACTCGTTAGGGCTATTCCTCGAAACGAGTCTGACTGGTTGCTCCTGGATGCCGCTCGCGCGCGCTAAGTGCAAACATGGCTTCTGCCTTCAAGTAGTCCCTCTCTCTCTCTATTTCTCGCACTAGGATGAAAAAGGTGCGGAAAAGTTGCCGGTAATCGCCGGGCGATGTATGCGCGCGCCGAGAGAAAGAGAGCAGTATAAGGAGCTCGGCTCGCCGCTCCGCGGTATATAGCTAATGCGCTACAAATTCGACAAATGCGGCTAGCGCGCTAATTATGAGATCGCGAGCGAGTGAGAGAAACCTGAGATGCAGCTCTCGGCGGCACCTCTGGCTCTTTCCGGGAATCGAACGAGCGCGCGGTCTTTGGGCTCATTGCCGATGCGCGATGCACGCTCTAGCAATGCCCATGTGCAGAGCGCGCATAAGGAGCGGATATGTACGTGTGTGCACGCGCCTGCAGGTGAAAGCCAAAGCGCACGCGGCACGAACTTTCCTAGATCTCCCACCGCGGCGCGACTGGCATATAGCTGGACTGTGCGCTGTGAGAGGGTTAATAAATGTGTAGTTAGTGTCAGCGGAGCGATTTTAACGCCCGATCTTTTCTCGCGCGCCTGCAGGAGCTTGTGGTGGGGTTAACGGGCTTTTTGTCCGAGGAGATCGATTATTTCGATGGGGTATTGTTTATGGGAGGCTTATTTGTGTGTGAGGATGTCTTGGGTTTTAACGAGGATCGTAAAAAAAGAGTCGAGGTTTGCGGCTTGAGAGCGGGTGTTTGTAAGAAGTCGCCATTTTCGTTCTCTAGCGGTTATTGACTCTAGGTCGACGAGATAAATGTTTTCCTTATTCGATTGAAGATGTCAACACGGCGGAGGAAAAACGTTTAGTGCGCGAGCGCAGCGTAGCTTCGGGAGATTTAATATCTCGTTTAATAAAGTTCTTTTTGAGTTGGATGAAAGTTAATTTGTTTTAGTATGTTCTGTTGTGACCTGTATGTCGAATTTATTACGATTCAAAGAGGGGAGGGAATTATCGATATAATTTTATAAACTAATTAGAATTTTGAAAATAAAAAATTAAATGACTCCTTGTAAGGATAAAACTAGGTTGTCTTATGTTATCCTATAACTAAAGTGTAGTTAAGTTCTAAAGAAATTTCACTGTTTACAATAAATCAATTGAGTTTCTATGGGGTTAGTTAGGGTTAAATTAAATTAAAGTTTCAATAAATTTTTAATAGAAATACATTTCAAATTTACATTTAAGAGAGGATATGTGACGATAGAGTACTTACGGTACTGAAGCGAGACAAAATTATGAAAATGAGTGATCAAAAGAATCAATCTTCACCTGACACGCAACAGAGTTCAGTCACTTGAAAGATTACCTTTAAAAATACCAATATAGCGTACTAGCTAAAATAAATTTGTAAAGCCTGACTTCTAACCTTGAAATTCTAATCAATCCTTACAAATATCGATCGTCCCACTCACACACCTTCTACCAATCAAACCCACCATCCCATTCTAACCACGAATACTAACACCACTTTTTCCAATAGCAAAACCACCCCAAAAACTCTCACTCTCCCCATCAAAATATCAAAACTTACCATTCGGACTGGTGGGTCCACCGTGAGGATTATACAGATGACTGTGCGGATTGTGCGGATGCGGCGGTGGCGGCAGCCAGGCAAAACTAGCCAGCGAGTGCGGGAATCCCGCGGAGGTCCAGCCGGCGGGGCCCGCCGCCCCCGGGATGTACGGCCCCGGCGGCCTCTGCACTCCCGGGTGTATCGGCTGCGGCACCACCGGGCTCGACTTGGACGACTCCTTGTCCTGCTCCTGGCTCCGCTGCTGCGCTTCCATCTCCGCGCAGTCATCCGAGTCCATGACGTTGAGGTCCTCGCTGCGCGCATCATCGTCGTCGCAGAGCTGTTCGTCGGCGCCCTCGATCGACCGGCTGCCACCCTCGGCCGAGTCATCGCCGGCGCTGCGCTCGTCGAACTCGCGCTGCCTCGGCGAGACCGAGCGCTGGCCCTCCTCGGCGTCCTGCCTCTGCTGCTGGAGCAGCAACTCGCGCCTCAGCTCGGCGAGTCGGGGCGGCTCCTTAGAGTCGGCCGTCGGCGTCGTCGGCATGGCCGTCCTGCTGAAGTCCTTGGCAACGATGAGGGGCCGGCTGCTGGGTTGATCGGCCAGGCTCCTGTGGCCGAGATGTTGCTGTTGCTGTTGCTGGTGGGCAGCGAACGGCCCTAGCAGCAGGCTCTGGGGGCTCAGCCTCGCCAGAAGCTCGCGGCTGGGCTGCTGCTGCTGTTGCTGGTGGTGGTGCTCGATTATGAGGTCGCGATAGCGCTTGCTCTCGATCGCCTGAATGCTGGCCTCGAGGCTGGCCGAGGAGGGTGACCTCCTGGTGCCGCTAAGGAGGGCATCCACGCTGAAGCTAATCTTGCCGCTGCGCGCCGGCTTAAGGCTCGAGGAGGCCGGCGGCGGCTGGGGCAGCGGCGAGCTGCCCTCGAGTAGCTCATCCGCCTGCTGCTGGCTTGACTGGCCGCCGACGACGCTGGCATTGCTGCTGCTATTGTTGTTGTTGTTGTTGTTGTTGCCGGCAGCCTCCTGCATCGTGCTCGCTGCTGCTGGCTCGCTCATCGCCTCTCATTCGCCGATCAGAGTCACTAGGAGCTGCTGCTGCAGC
>JAPYZB010002096.1:0-15003 GCA_030522745.1 Eupelmus kiefferi | reverse complement strand
AATTTTGTTTGAAATTTTTTTACCATACTCTGATAGAATGGTCGATCGGTTTTTGTGAATATTTTGATAGAGCATAGTGTACTATCTTTATTATAATTTTTTTTTTAATTCATCGAAAACTAATGCAAAGATGTAGTGAATAATAGTTATAGAAAACGCTTGTCTTGACGTCAATTTTGCGGCGCGGCATTTTTAAAATTAGAAATTGCAACGTTAAATAAATTTTATGATATTACGTTTATCTTTAATTAAACAGAGAAATATTAAATAGTATGAATCATTTGTTTGATATCTATATCTGTTTAGTCAATATCAACAAACAAAAAACATTTTTATTCAAAATCTTATAAATTATCCTTATATAACAATGTATACATATATGTATAGTGTATGTATGTACATACATATATATGAACTATGAAGATATGTCATATATTAATAATCGTATCATCAGGGACTATATATACTATACCTAAAATAAGAACACGAAAATGAAAATTTGTGTGTTAAATAAAGAAATAAAGATAGCAAAAACAGACGGCATGGTGCACGGGACGCTCAACCTCTCACGTGCTACTTACCTGTACTCTAAAAATAACACAATGTATCATTGCCATTCAATATTGAAACCTTATCATTAAACTTCTGCTAAACTGGCAAAAAATGAAGTTTTAAAAAATTATATAATAAGAAAGTAATTATTTAGTAGTGTCTAAAGTTTAAAAATTTTTTCTATATTTTTGAATATGTTTTATTATTTTCTTCTCGCTAGCATGATAAATCTAGCTAGGATATAAAAAGAAGTTGTTTGCATAGTCAGGAGCAAGAAAAACTAATTAAAGTAGCCATAAATGTAATTTTATACTACAAAAGAGAATATTAAACTTTGTAAGTACACAGATCGTTATTTCCCACTTTCCGATACTGTAATTATTAAAAACAAATAAATATTAGGAGATATAAGTAAATTATTGAAGTTGTAATATGCTTTTTTATGGGTTGTTTATGTGTATTACAGCTCCGGCATATATATGGCACATTATAAGTTCTCGCAACATTAAATTTTATGTAGTTGTCTACTAAAATATTATTTTATTGAAAAAATTATATTAATAATATAGAAAAATTATAATAGGACAGTAAATGAAAAATATGTATTATTTTTATGACAATAAAAAATGAAGTACACGTGTATTAATATAACTATATAAAAACAACAATTATTTGAAATTGAAATTTTTTATATTTATGCTTTTATTGATCTGGAAGCAGTTATTCTTCTTAATTACCAATTTAATAAAAAAAAACATGTCGTTTCCACCTGGTTACCATATAGAATTAACATAGTACTATTTTGATAAGGGAACTACGTAGAAACATTTAATAAGTTATAATTAAAAAATATCTATGTTACACAATAATTTCCACACAAAAGTATTTAATTGGTATACTTATATTAATCTAATTTCTTTTGCTGAACTGCGCGGTTAAAAATTTTTCGTTTCAATCATATAATAACATTAAGAATATACAAGTCTTGCATAAAAAAACTTACATTCTATATACTTTATTTACACAATTTTTATGTTTTTTTATGAAATTAAGAAATTTTAGTTATTTTAATTATTTGACATATATCCTTGCATAGCCTTTTGTTTAGTGCGTCTAGTAATAAAACAGAAAAAATATGTTAGGTTCTAAAAAAAAAATATATATATATACCCTGGTAGAAAGTTTCTCCATTTTTTGACCAAGGGTTGGCGAACTTTAAAGAATTAGACAATCCTTAGCCTATTACTAAAGACTTGGCCAATTTTGTTGGGAAAACTTTTACCAGGGTATAAGATGTGTATTTTTAGAAAATAATTTTAACTCTATAAACTTTATATCTAAAACGGAATTTTCAACTTTGTATAGAAATTGAACCGGCATTTTTTGATTATCTGATTTTTATTTTATGCTCTACTTCATGACTTCATTGTATTCTTTTATAGCGACTCCGTTTATCAGCATGCATCACGTTGTAGTTTTCACTATATAATGTTTAAAAAACGCAATCAATTTTTTATTTCAATGTGGTTTATTTTAGTATTAAAATGATTTTTATAATAATTACAAATAATTATTAAAATACGTATGTACATAATTATTACAAATAATAATTATAATATAAATTAAAAATATGAATTTCTGTATGTACTCTAATCCATATGGAAATCAATGCACAATTCGAAATTGTGTATTGTGTGTAAATTGATACAAAATGCCCAAATCAAGTGTAAAAATACACAAATTTTCTGTGCACTTAAAATAGCTTTTGTTTTTAATTTACATTTATTTTATGCAAAATATGTAGAATCGGATTTGATTCCACAGTAAATTAAAATACAAAATAATTATGCGGAATCATTTTAAAAATAAATGTATTTTGTTATTTTATGAGAATACATATAATATTTGTATTTAATTTTCCTCGTTTAAATTCAAACACTCATTGCATGTTTATTAAAATTTAAATCAATTTATTTTGAACTGTGTCAAAATCAGTTTTAATAGATTGAACTTATGACGAATTTTAATATACACATACCTCGATTTTCATATGGATTCTTTCAGAAGAAATAACTCAGAGTTTCAGAGAACTAATTAAAATTTTAAAAATGCGCATTTAGTTTATAACGAATCTATGGTAAATAGTAGTGAAACTATGTTAATTTAATAAAGGAGAGAGCCATAGATTGGCATATGAAGTGCATTTTATCCTTGATTCTGTAAATGTTCATCTTCCTAGTGTAAAGATTCTTTGTACTTATTTGTATAGGTATTATATTCTTTATAAGAACTTTTGATATCTACCAACACGATGTCCAATGCTTCATCAATATTTTTAGGATCAGCAGCGATCACGCCGATTTTCCAGCCTTCTGGTAGTGCTTTTATAAAAACTTTCAATGTTAGCAGTTCCAAATTTGATTTGTAAACGGCTATGTTTTTTAATGTTGAAAATTCTCTATTTATAAGTGCTGATTCTGCTCTTGTTACTGCCGCTAATAATCTCCCATGAAACTTTTTAATGGATTCTCCTGGTCTCATTGTCGATGTTACAATGTCGTTTATGCATTTTATTTTATACTGTTCAAGTGCTTGTGCTCTTTGATCAGGATCTTCAATTTTTATAATTTCTTCTAAAGTTGTCATTTTTCTTTGCTTCTTTTTAGAGAAATATTATTTAATTTAAATGAATTATTTAATGGGGTGTTGAAATACTTTTTTTAATTAAATGGTAAAACTCTTCATTTAAATCGAGTTCATCCTTTTACACTGCAGTGATTAGTTTATCAGTAATTGAATACAAGATTGGTAGGTATCCTAGACAGTAAAATTCAATTTTGTTAAAATGTAGGAATTTTAACCAATTTACAGATTTTTTGAAGCAAATTTTTTTACCCCACACTAAATATGGACTTATTTCACTTCTGGTATATTTTAATCAGAAAAACTTTAAATATTAGCAGGTGCTTTCAAACTTTGTTTAGAGGTGTGAAGTCAAGTGCTTCCTCTCCGAAGTTACAATTAGAACAAAAGGCCCCCGTTGCGAAACTTTGCTTTGACTTATTTCTTTAGAAACGTGACAACATTGCATACCCTTCTCCAATTCAAAGTCAAGTTATAGAGGCAAAGCTCTTGATCAGCGTTTTTAGCGCACTAACAATCTTTTTTCAGGCATGTTCCTTAGGCACCATCAGATTTGAGTGAAAAAATAACTTAATTATCTTATTTTCTAAGTATATATTTAATTAATTATCATTTAGATTTTAATTAATATGTTAGTTGCTTTGATTTCCCGTCAGATAATAGTTTTTTTATTTTATTAAGAGATTAAAAGAAATAACTTAAATTAGTCTTACCTTGATTTATTTAAACTTTTCCTTTTAAAATATATATTATATATGAAACAAAAGGAAAGTGCTTTTTTATGAGGGAAAACCTGGGGTATTTCTGAAACGTCAAATGCACAACAATATATATACATCCGAAAAGAAATACATCTTAAAATGTTTGTGGAATCTTCCAATAGGTTTGAGTGCAACGTTGGAACAATCCAATAAGATTACGCAGCTTCAAAACGATCTAAGCAATTTCTTTCGAGAAGTGTACAATCGTTCTTAATTGCATAAATTTGAGATACCCTAAATACTTAAAGTGACAAGTTAGAATCAGCCAATTTAGTAATAATGTTGTTACTCCCATACACTCACTACCAACATGATTTGATATAAGAAAATTTTCAAAATTCAGTAATGTCTGTCATCAATTATTCTTGGTTCAAATTTTATAGAAGAATGTAGGAAACATTCTTCTATAAGATTACAAAATGTTACGTAATATTTCGCAAACGAAATTTATTAAAAAAAACTTTACAAAATATTGTTAAATCTTTTAAAATGTGAATTAAATAACAACTAATTTGTAGCGCTCCAAAAACGATATGAAATACTACACTGCGCAATATGTAGTAGACTCTGAAACCTTTTACAGTATTGAAATTACTGTATTATTTTCCACTTATTACAACTAAATTTAATGGAATTAATTTCATTGAATAAAATTAAAAATTCTTTGGTAGAAATCTGACTATATTCTGGACAGAATTTCTGGCCAACAAATGTTAAAATGACACTGATCTAAAAATTCTGGAAATGCTTTGAACAGAATTTCTAGATAAGTGTGATTTTAATGTTTATTGACTAGAAATTCTGCCCAGAATATGGTCAATTTTCTACCAGGGATTTTTATATCATATAATACACATTATCTAAAATCTAAGGTATCTAATAAGATCATGAGAATGCAAAACTTAATGCAGGCTGCCAAAAAAGGCTTATAATAAGTAGAAGTCGGAATTTTATTAAAATGAAAAAAAAAACGTCACAAATTCCAGTTAACAAAAATTATTACTATACAAGGATCCATTTTATCCATTATTTATGGACTCTAAAAATTAGATGAAAAAAATGAGTAACCTAAGCTCTTTCACCACCTTAAAAAAAGAAGTAGTTGAGTCCTTAGAATGCTAGAAAAGTGGCGCTGCAATCGTCAAGCATTTCACGTTGCCTATTGCCTTACAGCAATGGTACTTTTACATCCGACTGTACAGCATGTATATATACCTATAGGTATCGGCATTCGCCGTCGGGTGGCGGCGTGCCTACTGCAATGGAAATTTCCATCGGCCCGTTGCCACTTGTGGTATCCGTGTATTGGAGATGTCTTAAACTCGCATCGGCCGCAACTAAAAATCCAAATTGTGTCCGCCAATTGATGCAGTGAAAGAGAGAGGGTAGAAAAGAGAGGGAAAGAGGAAAAAAAAGAAAGAGAGAAAGACAGAGAGAGAGACCTATAAGGTTATTCTTACGCGATATATATACAGTCGCTCTTATATAAGAGACTCCTGCGTTGTTGTACTTGTACTCGCGGCTGCGCACGTGCTTCATCTCCTCTTTTATGCCTGTCTGCGGCTACTTCCTTCCCCATCCGCATATTTTGCACCGGTCTAGCCGTTAAATCAACTGACAGTTCTCTGCTGCGATGTAAACGAGAAACGAGAAATGGAAGATGCGCACATTTGCCGTCGATACTTACGTATGCTAATTCGCGCTTTCCGAATGAATGCAGCTGCGGTGTCCTGCCTTTTCTTTTAACGATAAGCACCTTTTAGTATTTTAAGTTTTTTTCGTTCGTTTTGAATGAAAAACAAAGTAGCCTCTATCTTTATTTTTGCAGAAATCAAATTTTTCAATGAATGTAAAATTAAGGCAATTTAATGTTAAATTTTCATATGCCTGATTTTCCTTTTTTATTAATTAAAAATTCATTACATGTAAAGACCCATGTAAGATTTCGTATGGAATCGTTAACGAAAAGCTTTGGGCTTTAATCTATGTATATATATTACATTAATTTTTGCAATTTCTAAAATTTTGTTATATATAAATGAAGTAAACTTGAGTAAATAGAATAATATATCAAGCAACATTTTCATGAGGGGTCGAATAACATTTTAACGATTTTTACGATTTTCACATTATCACAAGTTTACAAGAAGAATGAAATGTTTGAACTATTAAATGAAATTTTCTGAGTAAAGTTAAATCTTAATTATAAAAGAGCCTTGTTAAAAGAAATTAAAATGTGCTACCCTCTTGCTCTATCTAGATTTTACTGGTTATTATTTCGTTTTAATAAAGAGGTTGTAATTACTAGTAACAGAAATCAATTTTAAAAATATCATTCAAAAGGTACTGTCGAAGCTAATATTTATTATATCACTTAAATGATTTAATTAAATATAAAAATTATTGATTTCTATTTTGAAATTCCAGATCGACTCTCGTAAGAGGCCACCGTTGGTACATTGAAGTTTTACGTCTGATCCTGTCTATGAATTGTGATGTCCAGAAGAAGTCAATAAATAAGCATTGTTAAATTTACTTATTAATTATAATAATTATTTACAGTTATTCTTGTTTGAAATATATTTTTAATATATACAGTAACATTTTCTAATTTTATTTGTTTACTACCTCTCCAAATTTATTGTTGGCAAAAGGACTACCTATGATACTTACAAAGGTAAGTGTATATGCACTAAGTTTTTGAAGATGAAACTAGTATGCTTTTTATTTATAATTGATTTGGCAGTCATTAGCCTTGCGAGTTTGCTGACCAGGCTGACTAAATATTTCGCAAACGTTTACTTGCTAATCTAACATCAGGAAGAATGGAAAGATCCACGCGTAGACTATGGCCTTTCGTAATATTATTGATGAGTCACGCATGCTTTCTCTATCATACCGATTTACAAAGGTTTATTTTTATTTAATAATTTTATAATATTTCTACTTACTCTAAGTAGTTTTATATTACAAAATATCGAAAATAGCAGCTTGCTTTTTATTAGATCTAATTAATTTCTCAGTTTATTGTTTTGTATTTTAAATAATTTATACTCAATATAATATAAATTCATCTTTTAAAAAGTTAAACACATTTACTTTAATTAGTCAATTTAAACATTTTTTTTTATATATTCCAAACTTAAATTTTGTTTTTCAAAGTATCTACTACTTAAGTTAAGTAATAAAAATAATTTTAGAATGTAACTTTTTCAGTTTACAAAAACTAAACAGGCTTCTATCCTTTTTTTTAAGTTTGTGTACCACAATTGAAAATTTGGATTACAAATGTCAATAATATTATACGTGTAACTTTTTGTAATAAAAATAAAAACTTCTTTACGTCATAAATTTTTAATGTATTTTTGGCATAGATAGACTGTAGAAGCATGGATCAATTCTTGAGTGGACGTCGTTATTCTCTTTAAATTTCTCGAATTCAGTTAAATTCAATTTTATTAACTGAAGTTCTTTTCATGACGTCAAGAAAGAATTTACAGAATGGCAGTGTATTCAAAAAGTTTTAGTCTAAAAAGGAGATCTGTAAGATTAAATTTTTTAGTTAAACGAAATTCTATTTTAATATTTAAATATTTTCTAAACACTAACATATTTTTTATAAATTTTTTTATATAATCTATGGTTTTAGCTTAACAAAATCTTAATTTTCTAAAAATTGACGCTAATTTAAAAATAGTTTTATTAACTTTAATCTATTAAATTTAGATATTTTGACTGACAAATGTAATAGGTACTATATATTCTCTATAAATAAGTGACTGATTTAAATTTTATACATAAAAGTTTTTATTTCTTATTGTACTTTAAAAGCGAATTTACTGGCAAATTCACTTAAACAATGTGGTATATACGAAGCTTTAACGAAACAAAATAACAGCTTCAAAAGTGATCTTAATTTCGGTGTCAAGAGAACGCCGGAATTAAAGCAATTTTTACGTTAAAACCGTCAACGGGAGCGGTGACGTAGCCACCGAGTGTACAGAGCTCAAAATTATGCAAGATCTTGATAGAAGCTCGAGCACGTGAACGTGCGTAACGTTTGGCCTTAGCGGCAAGCACATCAAACATAATTTATTGAACCCGCGACAAAACAAAACAGCGCGGACGCAGAAAAGTTTTTAGCGAGAAAAGGGCGTGTTTCGCGAACTATATAGAGCTTTATTGTGGAAAGACGTCATCAGGACGAGCAAGCCGAGGTCGTCGAGAGGAGCTTGCGGCGCCAGGATGTCTGGGTCACGCGCTGCATTGGTTCCGGGCAAACAGTCCGCGTTCAATGAATCTGCGAGATCTGGCGAACGTGGGTGGCTGGAGGATTGGAGCAAGGACAAGCACGGCACGTCATTGATTTTGGTTCTTGGTCTTTTCAAGATCATTCGTTTTCTGGGATTTACTGTAAACATAGGAATTTTCTACTTTTTTCGGGTGCGGATATCTATAAGCTTACGATTTGAGATTAAAACGTAAATATTTATTGAACATCTTCTTTTTTGTGCATAATCTAATCTTTGCTGCTTAAAAAAAAAACGAAATATAGATTTATCTTAAATCTTGTATCGCAAAGTTTCGGAAACTGGGTTTATACGGAATATACATAATTTTGAAATAGATTTTTCCACACGTCCACTTGGTCTTACTAAACTGGGTACCGATCTACTTATTCGATTCTTAAATCTACTATTAATGTATTTCTATAAATATCATACAATGATTATTCCATTCAAGTAAATATTTGTGACTTCTCGAAAAAATTACTTAAATTAAATTTTTCTCTTACTGAGCAATGTCGATTTTAAAGTTTGAGTTAATTTGCATTACTATCTATATTAAGATATTACTATCTTGCACGCGAATTACGAAGCTGAGCTGACGTTTCGTAAACTACTGTCTAAAAGTTAAAGAGTAAATACATGTCAAAATTTACTCCCTAGCGAGATTTGCTCCTTATAAAGCGTATATTTTAAAATTTACTTCTCATAAGGAGTACATTTTGCGAAATCAAAAAATTTACTCCTTACAAGAAGTAAATCTTGGAAAATCCTTATAAGGAGTAAACTTTGGGAAATTCAAAAATATTGACATGGAATTTCTCCTTAATCAACTTTTAGAGAGTTCCTTTGGTATTGATACAGTAGTAGATATACAAAATGTAATACTTATTGTTCTTTTAGATATACGAAATTATCTTAAGTTACATTAAAAGATAATTCATTAATTTTATAATAATTTTTTTAAAAACAATTATTTAAAATACTCATACATCTAGAAACGCTTGTTCAGATTTCTGACGAAACGACATAGATTTATAAACTATCTTTTAATTTGTCATGTACAATAAATTTACAATACAATTTACAAGAAATCTAGTGTTTAACAGCTATTTCTATATTTAACAATATCAGAAACTTCATTTACAATGTATTGACGTAAATAAATCTAGTTTTTTGTACTACTTATTTTATCGTGTACAAGGTATGTAATAAAAGAATGCAATTTGAATTATTTATTTTTGACCTGTTGGCAGCTTGTCGAGTGTCGATAATTTTAGATTAAATATCTTGTCCTGATTCCTAGAAGTATATAACTAAACTACTCTTACGTATATTTAAATATTAAATAGCTGCGTTAAAACAGCTCAATTTCAAATCTTTATTATTTGTAGTTTTTGATGTAATGAATGTATAATAATAAAATTACCCTTTTGACACTTAATTGTTCAAGAGTGGCATTCGAAAGTGTCAAGCAACAGAGATTTCCCCATAGACTGAGGAAATTAGCATACAATTCATTCAGCACTTTTTTGCGACATTAATTTAAGGTCGCTCACAGCATAAATAATGGGCCGTTCACTGAAATTGAACTCGCTGTTTTTCGTACGTTACAGTACTTGAATTGCATGATGAGTATCAATTCACTTTCAAAGTATATTTTTAGTGTCTATTTGAAGCGCTATAATAAAGCAAGCAGATCGATAAACGATCGCAGTGTTTAAAGATACTGACAGTTTTTATAGCGCATGGGATATACAACGTGATGTAAGTCTAGCTTTCGCACGTCTGCAATTGCATCGATACCATCTGCCATTGACTTGTATCAACGTATCATCAACGTCAGATTTTTTTATCAACAAAGTAGCTGTTTATTGTATTCTTGATACGAATATTTTTAAGTGCTATTAGCGACTGATTTTTAAAATATCGGTAGAATAATCTTTACCTTTAATTACCTTTAATTAATCTTTAAATAATAAAGAAGATATAAGATTATTATCCTTCGAGCCAATGATTTAATTAATTTATAAAAGTATTATTATATTTAAAAAAAACTTTTGTAATTTATAATCAAATTAAGAGTTAACTTAAAAATTTCCTTTAATCTTTGAAAATTAAATACAATTTAATATTTGAGAAGGGAATTTTTGAAAAAGATAGCCATAACTGCTATCAGTTATTTCTTTCTGTCTGTAATTTCCCTGTAAAGTTTGTTAAAATTTATTGTAAAATGTTGAAGTATCATTGACGATGCTTTTATAGCATTACAATTTATATCTTACATTATTTTGATAAAGACAGTGTTGATAATAATTATTGACTCTTATACTTGTACTTATACGAGTGTCATGGACCATCACGACATCAATTTATTTTATTTTCCGACAAACTCTTAAAGCCTGATAAATATCGATTTATCAGATGACTTCAGTATGCCAAAGTGATGATTGATATAATAAACATTGCGGTTTAAAGCTAAACTGTGTTTGTAAAAGGATTCATTGGAAAAATGCAGTGAAGAAGAAGCTAGTAACGTTGAGTTAGTCATTTTTTTGCAACACAATACAATATAAGAGTTTTCAGCGTAATATGAACTACCTGGCATCGTGGAATCATTCTTTGAAATGTTTATAAAACCCAAGCGAAAACTGAAAACTTTGTCTTTAATCAACATGGTTCATGACTTTGTTATTGCGTCGTTTTTTCTGTAATAATTATTTGGCATTTCTTCTTTCTTTTAACAAAATAAATAAATTTAGTTTTTTTTTTTTTAAATTTCTGTAAGAGATCTGTAAGAAATACTCTAGGAAAACCCAAAAAATGAAATAAAAATTATTGATATAATTATTTCTTAAAAAAGTTAATAATTTTGTAGCATTTATTACTTTAATAAATTTCATTTAATTATTTTTAAATAAGCGGATGTATAATCTTCGCAATAAATATTTTTTGAATTTATTTAATTGAATTTTGCTTAACAATTTTTGGCTCTACTTATTAATATTAATTTTATATTGTTTTAAATATTCTTCTACTTTCAAAAGTTATAAGAGTTTTAAGTTGCTCAACGACAATGTACGGCAACTGTAGCTTCAACGTTATCCAAATTTTATGCATATTTTAGCTTTTAATATAAATTGTTATAACATCTGAAAGAATAATCATATTTTAATTTTGCAAAAGCAATTTAAAGCCAATTATTTTAGTTATATCAATAATTTCCATATTTTGACATCTCAAAATATTTTAAATTTTCAAAATCTATGACCTTTTGTGGTCTGAGTCCCTCAAAGTTAGTCGAAACACAATCAGTACAGCTTGTTACTTTACCGATTTTATCACTATATTTGTTAAAAAGATAAAAATAATTTATTATGTAACAATTAATTTAAAGTTACAAAAAAAAAAAAAATTAAAATGCAATATTTACTTCATAATGTAAATCTTTGAGAAAATTTCAAAATATGAATAAAAAATACTTACAAGGTATTTCTACAGAAAAACGACAAAATGTTTCTCTAATAATATGTAACTTACAATGTTAATGCATTGATTCATATCAATTTTCAAATAATTTACACTCTAAACTCAAAAGTGCGAGATCTGGAATTAAATAATCTTTATAAAAATTTTAAATTTCGGTTTTAATTCTTGAAGTATCTTTAACGGGATGTGAATGAGTGGGGTAGAAACCTCCACAGAATATTACACGGGAACCCAAAAATTAGGCTTTAAACATTCATTAAACCACTTAAGAAAACAATTTTTAATAAACATTATATATTATACTAGAAGCTGAAGCCTCCCGTTTTTCAGAAAATTTTCTTTAACTATGTTAAAAAATTATTCACTTTATAACGTCGGTAATGTCGGTAAGTTAGTATAACATATACTGTATTCAAAAAAGTTTTTCTCAACTGGTTTAATGAATGTTTACAACCTAATTTTTAAATTTCCATATAATATTTTGTACAGATTTCTACCCCAGCCATTCATATTGCATAAGTCAAAGTATGCTTTAAGGTAAGTAGTATAACCCTACCGGAAAAGAAAATGTAAATAACGGAAAATAATGGGAAATAACTGAAAATAATGGAAAATAACAGGAAATAACGGGAAATAACTATTATACAATGTTTGAATTGAAACAAAAATAACAGTTATTCTCCGATATTTCCCGTTATTTCCCGTTATTTTCAGTTATTTACTGTTATTTTCAGCTATTTCCTGTTATTTGCAATTTTGTCCAATGATAATATTAAAAATTAGACACCAGAAACAATTATTTCCCGTTATTTTCCATTATTTCCGCACTGAAAAAAATCTTGGGTTACAGTAACTAAAAGTATGGTTCTGACAACGGTACAGTTTGGCTGACTGGTTTTTAGGTTTGAATAAAGATCTCGTATAGTTGCTGCGTCAGCTGTTTGTAAGGTTATAACATCTAAATACGGAGTGCTAACACAACGAATCAAAACTATAGTTTCTTTAACTACTGATTTTTTTCAGTGCGGTTATTTCCCGTTATTTCTAGTTATTTCCTGTTATTTTCATTTTTTTTTAATGATATAAAGAGAAATAACGGGAAATAACGGAAAGTAACTGAAAATAACGGAAAACAACTTTTATGAAAACCTTCAATATTTAAAACTATCATTTAAAAAAACTGGAAATAACTTGAAATAACTGAAAATAACGGGAAATAATGGAGAATAACTGAAAATAATAGGAAATAACGGGAAATAACGGAAAATAGCTGTTATTTTTGTTTCAATTCAGGCATTTTATAATAGTTATTTCCCGTTATTTTCCATTATTTTCAGTTATTTACATATTCGATTTCCGCTAGGGAAGTATCTTTAAAATATATTGTAACATTATGTAATAATATGAATCAATATTGTTTCAGTATTGTAGCAATATTGTAACGATATTCTATCAATATTGTAACAATATTGCGTCAATATTGTAACAATATTTTGTTGAGCACTATTTTTTTGTGAGCTATGCACAAGGGCTGCACGACATTTACCCGAATATTTTGTTAATATTCTGTCAATGTTGTAGCAATCTTGTCAATATTATAGCAATATTGTATTGATATTCTGTCAATGTTGTAGCAATATTGTCAATATTGTAGCAATATTCAATATTGTAGCAATATTGTCAATATTGTAGCAATATTGTCAATATTGTAGCAATATTGTCAATATTGTAGCAATATTGTCAATATTGTAGCAATATTATAACAATATTTTAATAATATTGTAGCAATATCGTGCTAATGTTGTAATAATATTGTAGTACTATTATAGCAATATGTATTGCACATTAATTTTGCGTCAATATTGCTTCAGTATTGAAGCAATATTGAATTATTATTATTGTTAATATTGATCACGTTATCATCTCTTTAAAAAAGCATGAGTGAGAATGTGTTACAAACTATTCGTGATTTAATTGGTTGAGAGAGAGGCTCGTGATTGGTTCGATAAAAAGCGCGCGAATATTCAAAGTTATCTTAACTTTTGCTTAATGATTAATCTGTCGGTGCAATTTTAATAGTTGTCGAATTGTTAAATCATTAAATCATCAACTATTATTCAATATATTTTATCTTAATATTAAAATTTATAGCGCGCTTGCGCGCCGACAATGTCCTATAAAAATTAAAAGGTTCAATTTAATCTTTATATAAAGTTAAAAATAACAAAATTGGTTAGTTCTTAAAGAATATAGAATTTTTAACGTTGATTTGAATGTTTTACAAAATTGATAATTTACATGTTAATCCTTAAAATTACTTTAGAGATTAAAACCTACATATTAAACTTTTATAAAGATTAAAGAGAAAGTGTTGGTAAAAGTAGTGTACAAAGTACTGCATTAATATGTATTATGTTTATATTGTAGCAATATTACAGCAAATTGGGGTAATATTGTAGCAATATTGTGTAAGTATAGTAATAATATTGCAGCAGTATTATAAAAATATTGTGTTAAGGTTGTAGAAATATTGTGAGTATTGTGTTAATATTGTTGTAATATTGTTATAATGTTGCAGCAATATCGTGTTAATATTGTTGTAATATTTTAATAATATTACAGTAATATTGTGTTAATATTGTCTTAGTATTGGTGTCAATATTGTTTCAGTATTTAGCAATATTGTAACCATAGTGTGTCAATATTATTTTAATATTGATATTTATTTATTATTGTAGCAATATTGTAACGATATTGAGTCATGATACTTTAGAGATTAAAACTTACATTTTAAACTTTTGTAAAAACTAGAAAAATTAGCGCGCTTCGCAATTGTTGGCAGATTTTATACGTAACCTATGCAAACTTCTTCTGTTTTTATTATCGATATACATTAAAGATTCGAGAATCAATATCAAACTCGAAATTCGGCTAGATATCGCATGGGATGTTTATATAATTGAGTAGAGGATAAGCGCGCTACGCGTGCCTCGTAATTTGTTTTGATAGATTATTTTGTGTAATCCAAACTAAACTTCTTCTGTTTCTGAAGCTGTCGATCGAGTCAAGTTCGAGACATCTCGCAATTTTGATTAAAGTCGTTCAGCGATATAATCTCGAATGGGATTTTTATATACTAGAGGATAAGCGCGCTACGCGCGCCTCGTAATTTTTTGATAGGTTATTTTGTGTAATCCAAACTAAACTTCTTCTGTTTCTGAAGCTGTCGATCGAGTCAAGTTCGAGACATCTCGCAATTTTGATTAAAGTCG
>JAPYZB010002095.1:0-12748 GCA_030522745.1 Eupelmus kiefferi | reverse complement strand
GCCCTTAAAACCACGGCAAAAACAAAATTCGCAGCACACGCCTCCTCTCTTCCTTTTTCCCTTGCGCGCGTTATTTTCGGCCTTTTCGGGCTCTGACTTCAGCCTCGTGGAATGCAGTTCACGTGGAGCTTTAAAGAAAAAAAAAGGTCCGCGTCGAGCGGATCCTCCTCGTTGACTGCGCACACGCGCGAGCAGCCAGCTCACTGTGTGAGTGCGCATCGCGCCCGGCGATCTTGGCGCCTGCTTTTTCAGGCTCCCCCGGTTTTTCGCTCCGAATGCCTTTCGTCACGCGTTTCGCGAGTGCTGCTTTTTTCTTTCCTTAAAGACGGTGACATGCTGTGTATTTTTATCGGTGAAGATTAATCTATTTGTTTAGTTACTTATTTACAATAACTTGAAGCAAAAATTTCTAATCAACCTCACAAGATAAACACATCCCACACGAGTATCGCCCTGTACCCACAAATCCAGCAAATATCCCTAACGATCAGCAATACATATACGCGCACATGAGCGTCGGCTCCTCGTGAGCCGCGATGGCAAAGATAGATACAAGCCACCTCCTCCCGCTCCTTCTTTCGTGCCCGTATCCTTTCCCGTTATATTATATATACTCCGGCCCGACGAGCCGCTCTTTCTCTCCTTTCGTCTCCCACGCGCTTGCTTGGCGTATGTATATACATAGATATATACATACACACGTTCGGAGTTTTACGCGTTGAGAGCGAGTCGTTTTGAATGTCAATTTGGCTAATTGCCTTTTTTTCCGGCAGCGCGCGCGCGGAAATTAAAACGAGGAAGGCGATGAGTTTTGCTGTAGCTCGGCTGCTGTTATAACGCTCAGCTGCGGGACTGTAGGATCGTTTGGCTACGGTAAATGGAATTGCAATGCTGCTTGAGGTACTTCGCGATGGATTTGTATATTCCGTTCTTAGCTGTCGTTTTCGCGAATTATTGCGGGAAAACGTATGAATCTAAACCTTCTTTTGCAATCAGAAATCTCATAGTGCAATTCCCATGGCTCTTATTTTACCGACAATCAACCTGGCGCATATCCGTTAACGCACTCACCACCTTAAAACCATAAATCGCGACGCGGAAATTTCATTTCTTCGCTCTTCAACGCTCATCGTTATACAAGCGAGCTTGCCGGAAAAAAGGCGACTTTTCGCCTTTGTTCCACGGCGCTCTTAGCTTCCCCTCCGCGCTGCAGATAAGCACTGGCAAGCGCGATTATTAAGGACCCTCGCATAGCGCAATCAGCGGGAGTATTTAGCCGCGCAGACGGAGCAATTATACACGCTGTCTCTCGGCGGTATAATAGGGAAGCGCTTTTATTTTCGTCTTCAAGCTGGTATAACGATGAGACGATTTTTTTTGTTTGATTTTAAACTTTGTTTTCTAACGAAGCTCGCTCTGATGCCTATCGATTTTCCGTTATTATCTTATTTCTAGTATTCCTGTTAACGATCCGGCATTAGCGCTTAATTAAAGCCGGAGAAGAAAACAATATAATAAATATAAAGCAGCAGCGGGCAGGAGGAGCGGAAGCAGCGAGCTCGCATGTGCCGTTAGTCGGCCGAGTAAGCGAGACGCTTCCTCTTCTCTCGTGCAAGCGCCGATCATCCCGTATGTATACTCGCTTCTCTTTGACTCTTCTTTTTCGCGGCGCAGTTTCTTGCCAATCCAAAATGATGCGCAATTTTTTTTTTTATATTGGGATGCGAGTGGCTGGGACTGGAGATTTTGAGTTTTAGGTTTTTTATGGGTAAATATAGGAGGAGCGTGGGTGTATCTGAGCTTTCTGTTTGGTACTGTAAGATGGATTGATAAATTGGGTTACGAGGAAAGAGGCTTTGCATTGTTTGAGTGGATTGTCTCCTTTTGGTTTATCGGCCTATCGGTTTCCATAAGCGGACTGTGTGATTTTTATGGAAATAAAACGACAAATTAAGTGCGCTTTTGAGCACTTAACTAAAAATAAGAAATTTTGTAACTTATTTATTCTCAGTTAAACATTTGAAAATAATAACCGGTTTTTCTAAAAAAAAATTACGTTGAAACAAATTTAGAAATGGAATGAATTAACTGTGAATTTTATTAAAAAGCATTTTAGCATTTCCAATCACTCATTAAAAAAACTACGAATTTTTTTATATGGTTACTGTTAATTCTCAATAATCATAACCCCGACGATTTACTGTTTTAGGTTTTAAAGAAGAAACAGAGGAGACATCATGTCGGATCCGGTGAGTCCGTCCCTGAAGAACCTGCCCAAGGTCGCCGTCGACCTAAAGAGCGAGCTCGAGGGCTTCAACCACAGTTGCATGAAGAAGGCCGAGACAGCTGAGAAGAACGTTTTGCCCTCGGCGGAAGGTATAATGCTCTCTATATTATCAAATTATTCTCTTGACTCACTGTACCCAGTTTACGTTTTTTATTAAATTTAATACTACGTAATAATTAAATTTATTCGGAAAAGAAAAAAGTAAAAATTGATCTGTTAAAAAAATCGATGCCAAAACAGTATGTAAGCGAATTTGATAAGTTACTTTGAAATTTTAGTGGCTTTCATTTGAATATTTATTTATTCTGAGGAAAGTCGTTTAATTATTGTGTTTTCTTTTATGCAGATGTCAAAGCAGAAAAGACTCAGCAGACATTGATCGCTGGTATCGAACGCTTTGACGCATCAAGACTGAAGCACACAGAGACGCAGGAAAAGAACCCCCTTCCAGACAAAGATGGTGAGATTATACTCATTATTAGTTATAGTTATTTATTCACTTGTTGAGTTAAAAAATTAGTCAAAAAAAACTAAATGACATAAGCTTCATAAGCAGTGATATTAAAAAAATATCCGTTTAACTTATGAATTAATGATTGTAATTTTTTTATCGTAGCTATCCAACAAGAAAAAGGAAAGCAGCAGCTTATTTCTGGAATTGAAAATTTTGATCCGACCAAGCTGAAGCATGCGGAAACACTCGAGAAGAATCCATTGCCAACCAAAGAAGGTACAAATCAAATATTTTACATTCTGTGGCAAATTTTATTTTAGACTTTATTTATTTCTCTGTAGTTCCTATTTTCTTTTATCTTGATAATTAAGAAACTTTAATAGCAGTAGCTTAACTCACTAGAACTTAATCAATAATAATGATTAATATTTGGTTTTTGTTTTAGCAATTGCTGCAGAGAAAACATCTGCATAAAGCGCCATCGAGAAATGAGGAAGTAAAGAAAGAAGAATCGTGATGCAGTGATCTGCGGATTTTTTCACATTCTATATATATATTAATATTTTATAATTACCGATATCTTATGAAGAACGATGATGTCAATACAAGGAAAGAATCGTATTAATTGTAATCTCATGGACTATATGTACTCTCTTGCTCGCATATCGTGTGCTTTTTCTTAAGAAAACAAAACAAAACAAAAAATAATATAATGTCGATGCATTCTTCGACTGTCCTAAAGGTGAAAAACGTCACTTGATTCGTGTCTCTTAATGACTGTTCCAAAGGCGTTTTGAACTGTACATTGCATCTATTCACTTGTCACTACTAATTTCCACAAGCTCGCATATATTTTGTATTTTAACCAGTAAAGAAAGAAAAGAACTAATCTTCTATATGTTTATATACTCTGTAAAAGTTTTTAAATTTTAAGTAAGAATTCCCATTCTCCTTGTGCTTTGAAATGAGAATACGTAAGTCAGAAAAAGCCAGCTTTAATGATGCAAAATGTTATTTTTCACAGCAGGCGGCCACTTTTGTACTCTTGTATCGATGACCTATGCTTTAGCATGCGAAACAATAATTAATTATTAGAGGTGCAGCGGCAGAAATATTTGTGTAAAAATAATATTTTATATATCGGGCTATTGTACTTTTTTAATATTCATACATTTTGCATTGTCATAAAATTATTATGATAAAATAAAAATTAATTTGTACGAAACTTGTCTTATTTAATACTTAATCTCTATTCAAAATTAATAATGTATTATTAAATGTAGATGTTTCGGTTTCCTTATTTTTATATAATTTTTTATGCAGCTAATTAAAATTTGAAAAATAATTTAATCTAAAAAATATTTTCGATTATAAAAGCATTGTACGTTTTGAAGAACATACAAAAAAAAATTAATTTTAATTGATTAATTTTTTATAATTCAATATAATTTTAATTTTAATTATGTTCAGATTCTGATTTTATTTATAATTATTACTGAAATTATGATACTGGGATTACTTTTAATTTATAATTGTTAAATTCTGAATAGTAATCTAAAAATATATGAAAGTATATAGACTGTCAATTAATTTTATTTAATAGTGATATATTTTTAGTAAAATTATTTTTTGGTGATTCACAGCATATATTGAAATTTTATTCTTTTTATCTTCTATTTTATTTATGCAACGTAAGTATATTAAAAGGAAATTTTTAAGTTTATTGTTACTAAATTTTTTACCTTTATTGCATTTTTTGTTCACAATTACTACAACCACAACTTCTCTCCCAAGTCTTACAAATATTCTAAACTGACATAAAACTATAACCATTTCTTTTACAAATCTTCATTTGCTTGAAGAGTAAATCCACTATCATGAAAAAATTTCAACCTTATATATACATGGAAACAATTTATTAGAATATATTCAAATAAGAAATTAATTAGATAAATACTTTATACTGATACTTGGCAATTCTTCCAATATAATTTTGAAGAAATATCTATAGCTTTCCGAGATGGTACTTTTTAAATCCAAACTACATAAAAAAATATAAGGTGAATCCTTCTATATATGCAAAATCTGAGATGACACCTTATTAACATCAACTGCTAATGTATGCAGTGTTATATAGTAACTAACTTAGTTACGTGACTAAAGCTTTAAATTGAACATGCAGCAAGAAATAAATGAGATAAATAGTTCTGTGACTCTCATGTTAAGAGAGACCAGGGCTGGTTTAAAACCTTTTTTCAGTCAACTTCAATATTAATAAAAATGAAATAAATTTTATTTTTCTCATTGCTTAGTTATGAAGCTTTGAATCGTATATATAGGAATGACTGCATAAATCATTTCTTAAATTGGTTTATTTATTTATTTTCTTTTTTTTTCAAAAAATTTAAAAAACCTTTATTTTAGTTGACTTACAGCATGCACGCGGTCGATTCGTACATGAAATTTAAATAGCGAATTCGTCGAGCCATAATAGTACATTTCAATACTAGTTTTGTACGAATCGAACCCGAACCCCGGGTATAATATTTTATATTAAACATTTTAAATTGAACTATTATGTTGAATTTATTAAGTAGAATGTTAAATTACTTATTTATAAATTATTAAAATTATCACATGAGATAAAAGTTATGAGAGTGTATTTAGCGTAATTAGCGATCTTGATAATAGAAAAATATGATAAGAACTATTTAGTATATTTTCCAGATTAATAGTGCCCCTGTAAGTATGCTTTTTTCTCTTACTGCAAACTTGTAAAATGTAAGAGTTGTTCTAGAAGCTTAAAAACTGGATTTTAAATGGATTTATTTTACGTTTTTTGTAATTAATTACATCATGATTCATTTTGCTAGTAATCAATTTATTGATATAATTATATTAAAATAATGTATAATATTTAAAGCGGCGGATCTTTATTCAAAAAGTTTTCGAAAAGATTGTCCAAAAAATGGTCAAATTTTGATTTTCAAATTGACTTATCCAGTTACCACGGGAAGCTACAAAGTGTATACCGATACTTATTACCGGTCATTTAACATAATTTTGAATAAAAACTAGCTTTCCAATATGGTAAGATTGGTAACCGTGATGAAATCACTAAACTTTTATAAAAATTTCAGATGCAAAATTTGAGGTGTCACTTGCCGCCAACTGAATATTTATAGTTATATATCACATATCTCCATCAGTAAACCTTAGGTCGAAAATACTGCAAATAATAAATGAATTACTAGGTAATTTTTTTGACGTAAGCATTTGATTAAAAGTTCCACTGTGACAAGTTAATTAAAAAATATGAACAGTATCTTCACAGCAGTGCAATACATTTTAATGTTCGATATGAAGTTTAGACTATATATATAGCTAGTATATACTAGCAACAAGTGAGACTGAGACTGCATTTAAAAGGAATCGATTCGAACAAAACGAATTACGTAAAATTTAAAGTTTTCTCCTCCGGTTAACGAACCAGACGTATATGTTATCGTTTGAGCCGAAATTTGGCACGAAAATTCATTGCTAAAATCAAATTCTTTCGTTGCGTAAAAATTAGACGTTCGATTTTAAACGTATTTTTTTAACGTTTGCCCATAGTATAAAAATTGTGATAACTTGTAAGCGAAAAGTATTTATTCTTAGGGCGATTGCGTACCTTAAAGTTTAGGTATGTGTAAAAACGAACATTTTGCTCCGTTTCGCGCTCTTCAAAATGAAGCTTATATACAAGAATTGAATATTTTACATATCCTTGAACCGATTTATATAAAATCCTCAAGGCCAATCTGTACAATATAAAAATTTTTTCTATTAATTTGTATCAATACTTCGAATTTACAAAGTAAATAAGAAGAAAACCTGCGCCGAAACAATATGCAAAACTTTGCAAGAAAACAGATTCTCAAAAAATACAATGAATAATCTAAAAATGTATCATAAAACGATCGTGATTAATATATTATATGAAAAAATTCAAATAATGATTACGAAAATCATAAACAGTAAATTTAAATAAAAGAATTAATGTGAAATAAAAGTTCCTTTTATAAAGATTTGATAAATATTTATAAATTAATTTTTAAACATTTCAGTGAATTTGGAATAATGGAATTATTAATTTATTCAATTTATATTAATATTAAAACTGTATTAAAAAACATTCAAAACAGTCGTTAACTCAAAATTATTTTATTTCTTAAAAAATTAGTAAAAATGAAAAAAATTACCAAAAAATGTGTTCTATTTCTACATCCTAACTTAGCGGCAAACAAATTAACGAACAAAAAACAAATCTTTCTTAAAAAAAAAGACCCAAAAATTATCGAAAATCGGCAAATTATTTTTTAACAGTATAGTAATAAGAAGTAACGACCGGCAAACGTCTATACACACACCTACCTTGTATCAAACGATTGCAGTACGAGGAATTCATCGCGTCATCACCGTCACACACACACCCGCCCAACAATACACACACACTTGTCTATAACGCGAAACGTCGAAGCGGAAATCCAGAATCCAAACAATCTATACTCAAGCCTCCTTTGACCCCTAAAAACCCACCGATCCGCCTGCTCTGTTTACATCCGTCCTTCGTACCGAGTAAGTACACAAAAGCACATACACGCGATTCCCGCGAGAGTAGCGCAGAGAGAGAGCCCAGAGAGGAGAGTTTCTTTGTGCCGGAATATATATCTCCTCACACAGAGATATATAAGTGTTCGTACTCATAATATCCCCCCCACCCCGTATTACAATAAGCACATGCAGCTTCAGTGCGCGGCTGAACGAGCTGGCTCTCCTCTCTCCAAAGAAAAAGCCTCCCCCTTCGTCTAAATTTTTCTCTGCAGCAAAGCAACGAGGTAAGAAATACACACGGTTAAGAAGCTTTAGAAACAAATTAGCGACGATCTTTCGAGGAAGTGTTGCCGCGGGAAGTCGGGCGGGGAAGCTCCAAGTGTTTTCTTCTTGCGCGCGTGTGAGAACGAAGAAGCCGGTTAACGATATATGTTGTGCGCGCGGGGGAGAGTTTCGCGTTTTGAAAATGCTGAGCTCCAGGAATTTATTGTGAGTAGAGAGGATTTTTTTGAGTTGGAGGTTTATGTAGGTATCGTGAGGCCGGGTGAAGCTATAACGTGAAGATGTATGTCTGGTGTGTTGTATGAGCGATTGTGTGTTGTGGTTCTGATTAGGGGTGAGATGTGTTGAATTTTATTTTGGCTGGAAAATGTGATTAAGTTGTGCTTTTAAGTAAATGGCAGTGCGAGTTTGGAGGTGGGCTGCCTGTTGGCTTACTGTTTGAGAAATTTTTTCTTCAATTTATGTGATTTATAATGAATTTCTCTAGAAATATGCAAGTGCAAATATTCACAAATTTGCTTTATGTTGTAATTTTATTAAAGATTAATGTAAAATAAATTTAATTAACGTGAAGTTCATATTTATTAAAGATTCATGGAGCTGACTTCAAGGAAAACTTCAAAGCGAGCCATAGAACCTGTAGACGAGTGGCTGCAAAATGAGGGTTACTACAGGAAACATGCGCCAAAGGATCCTACATGTTTGTTTCGAGCGGTCAGTGAACAGGTGTATCAGAATCAACGCTGTCATATAAAAGTTAGAAAAGAATGTGTTGAATATATGAAGAAGAACAAACATATGTTTGAAGAGGTAAGGTAGTTATTTGATATAAATCATGAGAGTTATAATGAAAGTATTTATGAATTTTGTAGAAAATTTCAATCCCTTATGACAGTTATTTGGATCAAATGGCTTGTTTCACAGAATGGGGTGGAATGAATGAAATTTTAGCTATGTCTTTATTATTTAAACGAAATGTTATTATATTTCATGGACAAAAGTTTACTAGAGAAACTGTCATAGATCATGGATTTAAAGACAGTCTTCATCTCTGTTTTACCCCTCCAAAACAATATGAATCTGTGTACACTCAAGAATATACAGCTGATGCAGGGTTTTGCCAATGTAAGTTTATTATCTTTATAATGCAATATGAAAATTAATTTATGCATGAATAAAGGTAAATTTAAACTCACTAAACAATATGCTGTTACTGTACATTTTACACAATTCTGAAAGATGATTTTAAATTAATAATAAATTTTAAAAATATATTATGAAAAGAACTTGCTGATTAAAATAAATAATCTATAATATTTCATTATTTTTCTATTCAGATCTTGTTTACCAAACGTTATATAAAAACGTTTTCAAAATGAATAATGTTGATGTTACTGTGCACAAGATGTTACATGAACGAAGTAATAACTTAAGACATGACAAATTCTTTCTCAAAGGAAACATAGATATTCGAAAGTAAGTATTTTATAATTAGTTTTTATGATATATTAAATATTGTACACATAAACTATTACTAATTATGTTGCTCTATAATAATTTATAGTCAGTTGACATTAGAATTATTCGACAAAATTGAAGAAACTGAAGAAAGTGAAGAAATGCAACTTCTGTCTAAAGGGATTACACCTTTTCCTTATCGGGTAGCAAAAGCTCTAGATCCCAATATTTATAGAAATGTTGATTATGATATTTGGCATGAAATTAGAAGGGGTATGCTTTAACTAAAGAAAAGTTAATTTAGTATAATAATTAATAGTTGCTAATAATTTATTAGTTCTTGAAAACTGATATAACTGTTAACTTCAATTTTAATTTATTAATTTATTTTATTTTATTTTTATACAATTTAACATATTTTAGAGGTAAGAAATTCAGGCTATACAAAATTCAATTCAACTGAACTACAAGTTGGAGCAAAATGTTTGGTACCAGTTGATGAAAAAGAAAATGATAGGGCTAACAACAATTTTCTGGCTAGCAGAGATAATTGGGACAATAATTGTAAAACTGTTACAAAGACAAAACCTTTGTTTTATACTGGACATATTCAAAAAATGAGCAAAAATGACGGGCCCGTAGAAGTATTTATTGTAGAATTAGGAAAAAATAAGACAGTACCTTATGATGCTCTTAAACCTTTTCCACAAAAAAAGATAAAACCAAATAATTGGACAGTCACTGCCAATAAGAGAAACATCATGAATCAAAGTACACACAAATTTATATTTAAAATACATTTCAAAGAAATTTTTGTCACTTGATTTTCTAAAATACACTTATTTTATCTACAGATACAAAATGGAAAAAGCCTTGGAATCCTCCAGGTCGCAAAATGAAGGACCAAATCACTAGTGACAGTAACAATGATAAAAATCAAGTACATAGTAATTCTAAAAATGTTTCTAAAAATGTTATGAATAAATCTGAGTGGAGTAGTGGAGCAGAAACAACGTAATTTGTTTAAGAATTTTTATTTAAATTTTTAATTAAAGTAAAATAAATAGTAAAAAAAATTTTATTTTAGTGTGGATAATCAGTCTGTTAAGTTGCAAGCTGAGAGTTATACGTCATACAAAGAGTTTCACAATACAAATGTAAATAAAAATTATTTTTATTCTTTTTTTACAATGGAGTAATTCCTTCAATATTAATAATTTTACTCTCAGGCACCTACTGATAATATAAGGACGGTACTTGAAAATACTCACATTTCAACGATTGAAACAGTAGAGCAGACAATAGTGGACAAAAAGACTAAAAGCACTAATACAAGTAACGATACAAATACATATGACAATTCATCAAAAAAACAAGCAGCTACAAACTATAATCATGATGTGAACCAAACAAGCAAGCAACATAATCAACATGCAGAGAAAAACGAGATATTTTATCCTACTTATCCAAGTAAATATTTTTTAAAGTTCTGAACTACAGTATATTTATATTGCATGTATGCATTACATTTTAGTAACAATTATTATTTTTATATTAAAATATATTTATGCAATATTAATAGATACTCCATATCCTCCTAATCCTCGCTATCCTGGAGATTCAGAGATGGTTAATTATGAGATGGTCAAGAGTATAGATATGGAAGGCACTGACATACCATATTCAGGTTAAAAATTTGTTTTCTGTAAAATCTATGTAAAAGTAGAGTAATTTTTCTTTTTTAAAGTATAATTAAGTCTTTTTTAAATTATTTTAGTCATTTAAACTTTTTCTCAGAAAATTTTCTTTATTCTGTTTATAATTACAAAATATTTTTAGATCCTGCTACAGTACGACATTTTTTTAACTTAGGAGTAAAGGTAATTAATTTTTAAAAGTTTTGTTTTAAAAGTGTAAAAACAATTTTTCAAATCATTTACTTTTTACAGTATTTCTGGTCTCAAAATATGTGGGCTAATGGAACAAATGGTCAACCTTTTGCTGATAATTCATATTACATGATTCAATCTCCTCATGATCTAAATCTCAATGCAAACATGATGAATGGTATGTAATGTTATAGGAATTGATTTTTTATCGCGCTATTCTGTATAGTATCCGAGCATAAAAGAATTTTAAATTTCTCTTAGGCACCACTGTGCCCAGTGGAGAAAATATTAGTCAACCTAGTGGAACCGCAAACAGCAACCCTCGTCACAATAATCGTTCATCTCCTCCCCGGCACAAAGATGAGGAGAGTCTCAATGTGAATTGTCCAAGACAAGGGCAGAAATCAAATTATCGAAATTCAGCTCCACGTGATTTGCATCAGTCATCGAATATGGACGCTAATCGAAATCGCATTGAAGGCAAGAGTTCAACACCCAGTGATCAACAACAGCAGCAAAATCCCAACAATAAGGAAGTTCAGCGAGTTAACAAATCAAATGGGGTAGCTCCGCGTTTCAAGAAAAATTACGAGGGTAAGAATAATGGCAAATAATTAAAAAAACTTTTTTTATTGAGAAAAAATAATTTGAATGTGGATTGATTCTGAAAACTTAAGTCACAAAGCGGTATGTGTCCTGCGAAAACTTCCTTACATTAGTATCACAGTCAATTATTTATAAGAAAACTTTACTCAATTCTACAAGTTTAACTTACAATAGTGGTAATATAAATATAAGTTAGAAAAGATTTTTTCTAAAAAGTGACTGAAAAAATAAAATCGCACTTTCAGAGGATGGCAATTATTTTTTAAAGACAAAATATAAGCATTATTATTAATATTAAATGTTATTTACAGTCAATAAATTTGTATAGTTTTACAATTGCCCCCTAAAAATTTATAATTAATAAATTATAAATAGTCAACTTTTTATATGCAGTTATAAAAAATACAAAGTAATCTATAAAGCTATAAAAAGCATATATTATACAAAATTTCGCATCCTCTGAAATAGTATTTACATAGTTACAAAAAAAAGAAGAAATTTTCATTAAGATCTAAGTAATGATTGTACTTTTCTTATAAATTTCTTCTTTTTTTTATTTTTTTTCGTTGCATTTGTACTACTTGTAAGAGATGATAGTGAATCTAATTCATCAAGTGATGGAAGACTGGGAATAGATTCTTCAGTTGTAGCTTCTTCACTTGTGGAAGATACTTTGTTTACTTCTGTTTTCTGTCTTTTGATCCAGGGAAATGGTGACCGATTTTTTGTAGGTTCTACTGGCTTTGATGTTTCACCAACTTTTTCTATTGAATTTTTTTCAGCAGGTTTACTTTGTACAAATCCATTTGTTTTTTCTACATTTGTTGAGGCCTTCTTAGAAGTCGTTTCAGTCTTTTGTATTTGTATATTTGGATTACTAGAAACAGATTTTGTTGAATTAATCAGTTTTTTCCAAAAAAATTCAGGAGCAAGCTTCTTGTAATAAATCTTCGAAAAGTATGTTAGTTGTGGAGGCAATTCATCACATGTTTTATAAATGCATGGAATAATTTTCCTTTCTTGACTTTGATCTGAAAATTTTAAATAAATATTTTATATATTTGAATTCTTGAGGGCTCAGGACTCAGTTTAAACTTGAAAAAATAATCAAATTTAAATATAGAAATAAATTTTTTTTCTTTTTAATTTTAATTAAAGAAACTTTTCTTACCTTAA
>JAPYZB010002094.1:0-12754 GCA_030522745.1 Eupelmus kiefferi | reverse complement strand
ATTAAATGCGCATTGTTCGATAAATAAAGTACTAAAATTATTATTGATTTTCTTAAATTCCAAATTCTAATTTAAAATTGATAATCAAATAATTTTTATATAATAACAGCCGGCTCTTCCATTGAAACACAATTCATTATTTTTCAATCAAAGTCACTATTGGAGAGATCCGTAAATACTCAACGCTACAATCATCAGGTTAAACAGTATTGAGCGCAGCTGCAGCTTGCATAATTGGCTACATGGCTTCACCAACAAAAGGACTTTTTTAATTAGTGATAATTACGAAACTTGTCCAAGTTTAAACCTGCAGCTGTTGTTTCTAATGTAAATCTTTAGTATCTCGGTTTTCCTTATGCAACGGATAAATTAGATACCTGGACGAATTTAAGAACCATAATAGGGGTAGCCAAAAACATAAAACAATTAAGCTTAGAAGGAACTTCAACTTAAAGCTATTCTTAAATATATATACTAGATATACTCCTTGCAAAACCAGCTTTACGGATAGAAACAGTAAAGAAAAAAAAAAGAAAGCATTTCAAGCGAAAATTTTTCCTCTCCATTCAACCCTCCAACACCTCACAATGCACAACACGAAGCTCGACTCCGGCTTTCATAAAAATTCAAGATTTTTTCACTCACCCAGCAGAGCCACTGGGGCGAAAGAAAAGGCCGCTCTCTCGCTTTGAAATCACGCGAGAATCGGAGTCGACGCCCATGGGCCGCATCCTCGGCGGTCCAACTCTTTCTTTCTCCTCCTGGATACACAGTCGAAAGAAACTTCTCGCGCTTGTCGAGACAATGAAATCCCCTTCGGGCTAGCCGCTGAGAAACTTTCGCATCGTGTGTCTAAAAAAACGAAGAAGAAGAACTGGAGAAAAGCGACGAGCCCCCAAAAAAAGTCAACCGCCAAAAAAAAGCCCAGGGATCAAGGACTAACCTTTACCCAGCCGCTAATAGCCAGGGTTTTAGTCAGAGTGTAAGAGCTAATATCGCGGCCCTCGCTCACTGCCGGCACTTTTCCAATTATCGGCGCGCGCGTTGCACACGTCGGCATTTGCATCCGGCTCCTCGGAACTTGTTTCAATGCTAATACCAGCTCCCTCGCTATTACGAGCACAATCGGAGGCGCGGCTTTCGAATCTCCGGTCGCCGGCGTCGTTAAGGAAAAATCAGATTCAATCACGACGGGCCGGGCGCGATCGATTCGACCCCCACCGAGAGAGAGATGGTAATTAGGCTCGCGGATATGGCGCAGGACAGTAATTAAAAAACGATCAGCGGACGGGGATTGCGTTTTCGAAATGTATTGTCGGCTTCTGATGAAAGCGTAATTTGCTCTATCGTAATTCAAGGAAACGCCCGCGCGCGTTATTACCTTCGCGGAGAATCGTTTGTAATTCGATCGGAGAGATCAGCGGAAGAAAAAGCAGCGTTAGAAGGAAGTGAAGGTTTTTTTTTTAAAGGGAGCAGCTGTAATGGCAGACGGATTTTCTCGTTCTCGCGCTGTACATAGTTGATGTAACTGAGAACTTTGCTCTCGCTGAGAAAGTTATGTTGCTGCACGCAGTCCCCCGGTAAACTCGCTTAATCCAACTAAGACGTTTTAGCTCTTACAGGCGGGGGCACTTAAAAATTTCATCTGGATTTCGCACGTTTTGCGTATGGAAAGTTTCAGCCGGGAGCGTTTTGGCCTAATATCTTAGTCCAAATTTACGTCGAGTTCGCGAGGGACTTTGTATTTTTGCCCTCGATGTTTCCTGCGAGTTCTAATTCGAAATTAAAATTTGAACGAGACGCTTAGTCGTTTGATTATTGAGTTGTCTCTTCATTGCGAAATTGTACGAGAAAGTTTTTAAGTCAACGTGAAAAGTTTTTGAAGAACGGTAAATATCGGTGATTCGACGTTTCGAAAGATTACTTGATATATAAAAACGTGAACGGGGGAACGATATATTTGCCAATTGGATGAAATGATGTATACTCACTGCATAATTACTTGAAAGTCTTTGGCTGCATTTTTCTATATTTACATTTAATAACAAGCCCTGCTGCTAAAGGATAGCATTATTCGCATAAATACTGGCAAATATTGATGAAATAAATATCAGTTTAGTGTCAGCATGCAATCGCTGCCCGATATCCTGCGGTATTTGAAAATGCGAAAGAAGATATATTTTCCTCGGCAAAAAAGGCTTTGCTCGCAGCACCTAAATTCAGCAATAAAAAGTCTCGAATAAACCATAAAATCGAAATTAATTAACGTTGTTTTACGCATTTTTTTGTCTTGCAAAATCAACTGAAAATATTCTGTTATCGGTGAAAAATTTGCCCCTCTTCTTCATTAATGCGTTATCAGTTATTGCGAGCAATTATCTTCTATGAATATAAAAAGCGATAACGAATGAGTAGAAAATATAACGAGGCACGGTCCGACAATTTTGTTGCAGCTGTAAGCGCAATTTTCTACCTGGATTATTCCGGGTGATATAAATACAAGCGCAACAGCAGCGCGTGCGCACACTTTTTTTTCAGCAATGTAATTTTCAGTCTTAAATTAGCGACTCGACCCATTTGGAAATTTTGTGTACACGCAACGCGATATTAAAGCTGAGAATTTACATAATCACCCAATAATCAGTATCACGCAAAGACAATCCTGGAAAAAACTCTCGACTCCCATTGTATACTTGTACTTCCCACGTCGCATATGTGGAAAAAAGTCGCGTTACAAAGATCGCGCAATTATCCTTATCTCTTCCCCGTCTAATGGCAGCGTATACGTGAGTATCGGATAATTTCAAATTCATGAGTTATGGGAAAAACCGTCGTAACCACTTTAATTATTGAAAAATCGCGAACGCCGATCACGCTCTCATTTGCAGGTTCACCTCCCTTCGAAAAATCCGAGCGAGAAAAACAAAAACGGCCTTTTCAAAATCGAGCCTTTCAATAATCCCCCGAAAAAATCTCGAGCGCAAAAGTTCAATAACACTTCTCGCAGCGGAAAAAAGGCTCGAACAGAAAGTTCGGGACTCTGATTAGCGAAAGTCGAAAATCGAGGTCGGAATACCAATATCCCGAAAAGTTTAAGAACCGAAGAGAGAAAGAAAAGAGGGAAGCTCGCGCTCCGGCGAGCAGGAAGAAAAAGGCCAGCGAAGCTCCCCGGGTGAGAGAGAGGAAAAGCGCTGAAATCAGGAGCACGAAATATACACGTACACACCTCGATATAACCAGTAATTTTGGGGTCGAAAAGCAGCGTGGCCGGGGCGTTACGTTAATGGGCAGCGCGAATCAAAAGTGTGTGGACGCGAGGGAGTGTAAAGGACTGGTGCGCTTTTATCGATTGCTGGTATAAAAGGTTGGGGATTTTCGATGTGGAGTCTTATGTGTGGGTGGGAAAGGGTTGGCGGTGGGTCAATAGATCGAAGTTGTGGGGATGCTGGGTGTTGGGAAATGTTATTATTTCTGGAAACGGGTTATGGACTTGTTGCTATGGACATTATTAGAGATAGTTGAAAATCGGTTGCATTTTGAATTCGGTGTAACATCATTTTCCTTGATTTAGGTTATTATTATTTTTACAAAGCATAGTTTCAAATGCGAAATAGGTGGAACCACAATAGTAGGGAAAAGATTTACAGGTTTAGAAAATTGACTTTGATGGAAGTCTTGTGAATGTAAAATAAAATTCAATATTCATCACTTATTATAATAGATTTATATATTTAATATGTGTGCTATTTAACTCTAAATGAGCTATATTTTGCTAACAATAAGGTCCCTTTTTTTAATTTTTCTTTCTAAATTAAAAAGAAAATTTTGAATGGAAAGAGCTTCCATAATAATTTTATTTTGTATGAGAACATCAATCCATTTCAAAGTTGTTAGTCTGCAATCTATTTTTAGATTTCTTTGTTATTGTTTCTTTTATTTCAACTTCGCAGTAGAATTTTAAAAAATTTGAAGTAATTTTCTTAAAAATTTACTGTATAAAAGCAATAAAAGAAATAATGAAAAAGAAACCTCAAGAAGATTCAGTTTGTATTGACTAAAAAATTTAAAATAAATCTTAAAACAAAGAGATTTTTACTAAACCAAGCTCCAGAGACTTATACTAAAATTCCTAAAATTTCAACGAGCACATAACAATGTAATCTCCTCCCATACACACTTAAAGAGCATAATTTACCTAA
This sequence comes from Eupelmus kiefferi, assembly GCA_030522745.1. Taxonomy (NCBI): domain Eukaryota; kingdom Metazoa; phylum Arthropoda; class Insecta; order Hymenoptera; family Eupelmidae; genus Eupelmus; species Eupelmus kiefferi. The sequence continues at coordinate 8,555 of JAPYZB010002094.1, read as the reverse complement.
AAACTAGAAAAACACGTCCAAACCACAAAAACACCAACTCTTTCCCAATCACCCCAACCTCTTTCCCAACTCTCCGACTTACCCCTCCAAGAAACCCGCCTCAATTCCGCTTACATCACCCAAACCTGCAATCATTCCTCCCCCACCCCACCAGCCCTCAACCAGCCCAGCCTCCCAATAATCAACCCGAGCCAGCTCAAGCATCGCCCCAAGAACGCGCCTCGGCTATGGCTCTCACAGTGGAACGCCGCCGAAAAGCCGCACTGGCGAACGGCGGCGTTCCTCCTATGACATTAGGACAACCCGGGCGCGCTTTAACCCCTACCCTTCCAGAACTCGTCATAATGTTTGGAACTCGATCGAGTTGCAAATCAGGCCCGGAGAACCACACGATTCCGATGCTAATGAACAAGCTACTCGCGCGCGCGCAGGCGCGTATACAGTCCCGAAGGCAGCAACCCCTTTTCGCAGCTCGCGCGCGCAAGCGGCATGGTTATATATGTATATGTATACAGGACGGCCGCGTGGCGATCGATGCCAGCCGAGTAATTCACTTTGGCCCGTCTGTGCCGGCCGCGCAGCGGCCTGAGGGAAAACCTTACCCGGCGACGTTTTATTTCTGTTTTCTTGTTTTTCTTTTTCCGCGCGCTTTCGAGGCCCTCCCCTGATTTCTCGCCTTCCCCCGGCCGAGATTCGAGCTGGCCAGGATATGTGTTAGCACACGGCCAAGTGGCTTTTCGTTAGTCCCGGGCTTTTGTTATTTTTGCGAGGGTGGAGAGAGAGAGAGAGGCGAGTGACCGCACTAGGTAAGTTATAATGTCGGGGGCTTTGCTCGCGGGTTTACGAGCGATTGGGCTTTGAGCCAAGAGTAAATTTTTCATAGTGTTTGGATAATGTATTTTGCGTATTGGCTTGGAAGCGGATTACGAGGTTAGCTGGAAAATTTTGCTCTCGCGTTATTGCGACTGGAAGAATAAATGAAAATTTATGTTTTTCGTTTATTTATTTATTAAGCTTACCCAACTCTCTCTTATTAAAACTAGCACAGCTGCACTGCATTCATCCGGATGAAAAGAATAGTTCCTTTTTGCAAGAACCAATCTCTGCAAGCAGTCCCTATGTAAGGAAACTCTCAGGTAACTCTGGTTTATTCGACACTATTTACTAACAGGGTAATCTCATGTGCCTGACCCTCCAGAAGTCCACAGTCATGCGTCTCTGCTTTCAGCATCGAGAGACTGTATACTATCAGAGTGATTGGTTCCTGCGTATTTACTCGCCGAAGTTTAAGTGTATGTATGCAACTACCCTATGTGTCTCTAGGGACGAGGTGCGTGCATGCTTCGTACGCCCGTTGAAGCGATAAACCGCATATGCATCTCCACGGGCCCTATAGTTTCAAATAGAATATAAACCATTAGAACTACGTTAGTGATACATAAATAATATTTTTCTTCGCGAAAATATAGGCAGAGGTGGCTGTGGTATGGATTCGATCTTCTATTCAGAGGCCTTACCCATGAGCCAGCGCGGCTCTTACGTGTTTTGTTGTTGTCGGAGGACAGTTTAACCTGAATTTCGCTTTTTTGAGCATGCGAAATTTTCGCGCTATATCATTTTATGATAAATGCGTTCGGAGCAAACTGAAGGGAGAAAAGAGAGCCGAGGGATGCATTTTTAAAAACTTTTATTTTCACCCGTAAACTTTTTCGGGCTCACTTTGTCCCGCTTTCACCCCTATAGACGAACTTTAACACACAAAAAGCGAATACTTTTTCAAAAAAAAGAGTAAAAATTATTTATTTTGATTACACAAAAATCAAAACAAATTATTCCATCGACACACAGCGGCCCTCGACAATCAGAAAACGAATCACGACCACGCAGACCAGAAAGCCAAAGTGCCCGTTTCATTCCAAACAAAACATCCCTGACCGATACTCCTCGAGAGAGCGAAATGTCTTAGTTGGATTAACCGAGTTTACTTTGCTGCGGATAACTCCGTTATATCCACGAACTTGGCTCTCAGTTACATTAACCACACGGCGGAGCCCGGAATCCCACTATTATCACAGCCGTGATTTCAACCCCCTAAAAACGCCGATTACCTCACGCGCCATTGATCGCCAAATGGTTTTTGCCCGGCGTTAACCGCCGTTAATCGCAATTTAAATTATCATCCAAGAACAAAGTTTATTCTACCCAACCCGGGCAGAAACTCGCGGCATCCTTCACGCGGCATTTTATGCCATTCCGAAAGCCGGAAATATTAAAACAAAGCGATTTCACGTGAAATTAGTTTCCCCGAGTTGACCGCGCGCGCGTGTATGCTTGTATATACTCCGCGAGCCGAGAGTTATTTTCTCGACTAAAATTTATTCTGGGAAGACGCGCGCTTAAAAGAACGTAGAGTTAAATTAAATGCTCTGACGGAGGGGGGCTTGGCAAAGGAAGAGAAGAGGCGCGCTCGCGTTGTTTACAGTTTTCTATAAACCGGAGGAAAATGAAGCTTCAGTCACAGAGCGCCGTTACGCAGTTATACATAAATTAAATTACTTTTGCCGGGGCTCGCGCACGCCAGCGATAACGTTACGACTTTGCGTTATATACTTTTCCGGCTCTCGGGTCCGGCGCTGCGCGTCTCCGTTTTCGTACTGGCGTATCGCGAAAATAGAAGAATCAAAAATATGCATGAGCCAGCTGTTATCGAAATTGTATAGACGTAGTTATTCGCCTCGACGATTAATAAACTTGGAATTTTCATACCCCAGATAGTCCAGCACTTGAAAAAATTTCGCTCGCAATCGCGCAAAAAGCCTGGCAAAACTATTTGCCGGTAAATAACCATCGGGCTTGTTTTCGGCCCCGCGCGGCCCGACTCATCAAACTCGAAAAATCGCTGACCCAGTTAAGCCCGCCCTACATCCGCATCTCTCACTTCGCTTGTAAACTTCGGGGCGACACTTTATGCACTCGGCGGCGAGAACAAATCTTCCTTGGAGCTGCGATCCCTTCCCAACGGCTCTAATCCCCAAAATTAATTTCACCGCTGGCTTCGATATCAACTTTTTTTCACAGAGAATATCGAGCCATAAGCGACAATGCAAACGAGGAACAAAAGCCCGCGTATATAGACAGAGGTCAGCTCGGCTGAGAAAAGTTGCGATTTACTTTGGATTATGCGATTTCGCGAGCAATCTGAAAAGCCGTCGGTTCGATTCTGCCTTTCAGCTGTCCCAACTTCGCGGGACATCGCGCGAGCGGCTCTTAATTGTAATTACCGATGGCGCCGCGCGCTGGGAGAAGAGAAAACTACTCTGCGAGCTCGTTCCTTATCTCGGTCTGGCCCTTTTCTTCGGAGGGGATGGAGGCCAGAGGACGACAATGCCGTTGTTTCCATTTGGCCGAGCGCGAGAATCTCGTTGAAATAATGGAAGTCGGAGGGGGAGCGGAGTTAAATGTACAGAGCGCCGCCGGAGATGAAAGTTAAAAATTGCGTCCTGGTGGATAGAGGCGACGAAAAAGGGTTCACTGGCGCGTGCGTTGCTGGAAGGGTGAGGTGTATAGCTGGCTGATGGTATTGATTTTAGTTTGATTGTAATTGCCGGGGAGTGTAGTTTTGATTAAATAAGGGAGTTTAGAAGATTGCGTAAGAGTAATTAGTGGGGTACTTGTTGGACGGAGCTGGGGAGAGGATCGATAAACTTATGTTCTCTGTATTATCTAGGCGGCTTAATTTCATCAAATAGAATAAGCTCTTTTAAAACTTATTTATTGGCCAAGTTATAAGAGAAGCTGCAGGCCTTCTTCCCCCGTTAAAACTAATACTTTCACGGCTCGCTCGCCGGGACGCAATATTAGCCGCTGCATGACAAGTGCGTCGTAAAATTTTATTACGCTCAAAGTATTTTTCGAAGAGATAAATGTCAAGCAGTTTTTAAAGTCTGATAAAAACGTGAGAGAGAGCCCAGTACCCCGGCCATCTACGCGCCCGAGCGCATAAACGTATTTCAAATTCATCGAATTTTGTTCCCCCGGATTCGAAAAATTGAATTCCTCAAACGTCGCGCTCAATTTACCCGGAAGTATAAATTAAGCTCGCCGGGACAGCCGTAAACAAGCCGCGTAAGGAACGCGCTTAGCCGTCCGCGCAGCTACAAATTCATATGAATGTCCCCGCCTCGGGATTTTTTCCCGCGCGGCACGCGAGAATTTCACGCGCGCCTGCGCTCGTTAGTAATGCAAAAATATTTTTATCGCCGCATTCTTCATTCGTCACGATTAGCGCCTTCTCCCCTTTCGTAATTAATTCCGCGCTCGTCCGCTTATCGCACGAATAAAAAAAAAGCTTCCACTCCAATTTCCAAACCCGTCGCTCTAACAAAGCAAGAAAAAAAAAATGCAGGGCGATAAGTTTCCCAGATCGAGCGGGAGGTACGAAAAGGGCGCAAGAGGCAAATGAAAATCGGGCCGACGCTACGCGGACACACTCCACTTGCCTGCGCGCGCCGGCCTAGTAAATCTTCGTTACACTAGCCCGGCGCGCTGCAGCCGTATATACACTCTCCTACCCGTAAATTACCGAGTTTTTATGTGCTAAATCAGCCGGCCGGCGAAGATGATTTAAAATCAGCTGCTTAAATCATTCTAATCCCATCGCTACACGCGCTGCGCGTATTATAGGGTGGCAGGGTAGTGCTTTGCGCTGTGGATCGCTGGATCGCCGAGTGGCTGACTTATCGATCCGCACGCCTGATTTCTGAGGTATTGCAGAGCGTGAGCCGAGCAGGAAATGGGATGATCGAGAACGCACTTGGGCCGCGAGGCTTGAGGCTTCTTAGTGGGCTGGCTGTGCGTTTATCATTTGTGTGCTTGCTGGTGAGAAGTGGAATTGGAGTTTGAACGTTTTTTTTATTGTTAGGTGAGTTATTGGGTTATTTATTGTTTAATGGTAATGCGTTGTAATTATAGTTTTGATTGGACAGGATTAACGGAAAATTGGTTTGATTTTAAAAAATAAAATGTATCTGTAATAAAAATGATTCATCGCTTTGGTATAAAAATAAACATGTGATATTCGGGAGAAATATAGTTCGAACCATCCGTTACTTTAAACGCCGGTAACCGCTGCCACGGCGTTAATAATTTTTCGAGTAATAATAGAGCGACAATTTGTACTCCGTGCACAATTACCCAGGATCCTTAACGCCCTTGTTTTTTCGCACACAATAAACATTAAGCTTTTCTGAAAGTTCTTTATAGCGCGCGATAATTCTCCATTCGCGAATATAAAAGTCTTCATCGCAAACGCGATTTACGGCTCCCCTTAATGACTGGGAGACACAATTCTCAGAAGCATGCCACTGCCGCTCGGCCGCGCGCCTCTTAATAAAGTGCATCATTATTTTGCCCACCCGGCTAGTCGTCTTATTTCGCGCTACTGGAAACATTTTTGCGAAATTTTTCTCTCCACAGAGGTACTTCATTTTTGCCGCTCGCTCGTTTGCATACACGGCCGCTGGCCGCGGAGAGGTGCCAAAAAACGGAGAATTTTAACCTACTGAGCGCGCGGCTTGCCCCGAGCTCGGCGTAATGCGCAATTCATGAGGAAAACAGAAAAAAGTTCGAGTGAAATTTCAAGCTTTACGAATTCATAGGACAAATGAATCCGCGGATTGCGCGGGAGCGGAAAAAGTCGAAGCCGCTCTCTGACTTATTTACAGAAAAATACGCCGAGTCGCGCCTTTATTCCGCGAGGAACTTTTTATATCGCCGTTTTATTTCGTTTTCATTTTATAAACTTCCAGATTGCGCCGCTCTAGGGCGCGGCCGAGAGCATGAAAAAAATTCTCCCCATCCAATTTTTTCGTTTATTCGTTCTAAAAAGAGCCATAATACGCCTCTTAAACTATACGCGCGCGCGCTCGGGTCAGCTTGAAAAACTAAAACCCCCGGCCCTGATCCTTATGTAAAGCGAGCGCCGGAATTCGATTTTTGCAGTTAAACTAAAGCCGAAAGCGAGAGAGAGAGAGATTTCCCTAGAGAAAAGCCCGCTCGAAAAATGAGGAGAAAGCCATTTTGTACACCGTAATGCATATTAAGAATCAATATCCCTTTCACTCCGAGCCGCCTGGCGGCCCATTCACCAAAGGAGGATGGAAAATTTCCATTATTATCGGCGCAAGGAGGAGAGGCCAAAGTCCAAAACCCAACAGATGGAAAATCGAAGCCGCGTGGCATGCTAATAAAGCCTCCCTCCCTCCGAAAAGAGCGCGCTTAAGCTTCTTCTCCCTTGCAAACATCGCGCTCGGCCAGCGGCTGGCTTATGTCCGCCGTCGAACTTTCCACCTTCTTTTATTCTCTCCCCGGTAACCTAGAACAGCCCTAGACTCCTCCTGGCCCCGATTTATTCCTATACCTATACCAGCTTTCTCCTGCGCCTTTCTCTTGCAAAGTTTCGCTTTAATTTTATTCGCGCTTTAAAGAGCGCGCCTACGCCGAGCGGCTTCTTTTTTACACCGCAGAGAGTCTGGCTCTGGCGTTGCTTGAAACACGAGATTTGTAAAGAAAATAATCCGCGCTCTGAAGTTTTCGCGGCGAGCCCCTTTGAAATTTCGTTCGCGCGCAGCGATGAATACAAAAGGAAAAACTCTCTTTTCCTCTGTGATGGGCCCACCTCGAATCCTGACCTCCAAATGCAGAAGCTACCCTTCTTCCCCTTGTTCCTCGCGCGCTTTTATAGTTACATTTTTCTGATTACTTCCCAGCGCTTGACAGAGCCTCGTTAATAATTGCGACGCACCGAGAGCGCCGCGTTTGATCTTTTTTTTCTCGCTTTGACGCAGAAAGTAACTTTGAGGACGAGAGAGAGGAGGCCGGCTCGTTATTGTACTCTCGAGGGGGAATATTGAGTAATAAAGTGGCTTGTGTTTATTTCGTATTTTAGCGCGGGACTGAGGTAGCGCAGCCGCGCGTTTTCATTGTGAACTTTTTAAAGTTTCTAATTACCTTTAAAATTGAAGGAGATAATAGAGAAGTTTTAAAGTTATAACGTCATAATGCGAAAACTGTGGCTGGCTGTCGGAGTCGTCAACGCGCGGCGCAACGGAACTAGACGCGCCGCGGCGATGCTGCAGCGGCCCCGCTGACCTCGGTAAATACTGTTCGTTGTAAAAAAAAGGAAAATAATGATAAAAGGAGAGGACTTTTCGAATGCAATCTGCGAGCTGTAATAATTCAATTCTTTTTGTTGGACAAGGAAGAGACGGAATGAAATCTTTTTTTTGTGATTATGTCTCTTGATGTCAAAAATGACAATAATTTTCAGGGATTATTTGAAGCTTGAATATTTTTAATTAAAATTTGATTTTGAAACATTGAATAAAATTGTTTTTAACTGAAATCTTTCTGACGTTGTACGTATTAATGATTTTATTTTATTCTAGTTCCAAACTTTTTCAGTTCCCATTCAACTAAAATATTTTTTAGTTGCGGCGAATATTCAACGCGGGGAACAATAAAAATTTAATTCCGACTGTTTTTCGAGCATTTTTTTAAAATATTAGAATACAAAAGGGCATATTTTAATAATAAAAAATTATAAAATGGTTGAAATAGCGCTGATTATTTTTGATAAATGTTATGTTACTTTTGTTTATATATGTTATGTTATTTTTATCAAAAACTTTTTCTTTATCTCCTATTCAATTTTTAATAATAGACATAATATAAAAGCAAAAAATAATGGCTAAAAAAGTTTTTGCTTTAAAAACAAGTAATAATAATAAGGCTTAAATTAACAAAATTTTCATATTGAGATTTATAATTTATTTGGATTAATGTAAACAAATTCAAAGGTAAATTTATTTATTTATTTTAGAGGTAAATTTTTTTTACAAAAAATGTTACACACAAGTCATAAATCAGCATTTTTTCGTAATAACAATGTTTTTTTACTTTAATAAACAAAGGCTTTAGACAAAATTAGTGTTTCATGAAAAAATTCTGTAGTTATACATACTTGACATAGGCCGTAAAGTCGGGTAAATCAAGAAGGTAAAGAGCTTATAAAGTACGACGAACTTTTCTCATCAACATAAACTACGGCCTCGGAAATTCTTGACTAAAAAAAACATTTTCATAACAGCAGGCTGCATCATCACTAATCAGTAATCACGTCAAAATTTTTTCTCTTCTTAAATACTCGTTATTTATCTCGTGTTTTTTAAGTAAAATCGACCTTCAAAAACTCACTTTTCAAATTATAATGAGAACTCTATTTCGGTTGTATTTTCTATTCCGGCCAATACAAACGTTTAAACCAAAATAATCAAATAATCATCGAACAATGTATTCACCCGAACTAACCGGATCAGTCCAGCCGCAAATACGTACTCCAATTTGTTCATTTCGAATGAGGCAAGTAGGATAAACGGCAAACCGAAATCCTCTTCCTTATTCAGCCCCAACAGCTCCATCTCAAAAGCTCTAAATAATCTCACCTCCAAAATTCCATTCACGCTGCCCTAAAATAACCTCGCGCATTATTAATCCCC
>JAPYZB010002093.1:0-12754 GCA_030522745.1 Eupelmus kiefferi | reverse complement strand
ATCCCCGAGGCGTGCGCCGGGACACCGGCCCCGCCCTCGCCGGCCCCGGACAGCGACGACTCTAGTGATCTCGACGTAACTGGCGACGGCTCGGAAACGCCGCCGCTCGACTGCTCGCGCAACGCTAGCTCCAGTCCGGCTGCCCAGAAGCAGCAGAGTGCCGATAAGTCTGGAAAGGACGGACAGACCAGTGATCCCGATAAGAAGAAGGCCGAGAAGCCGCCGTACAGTTACAACGCGCTGATCATGATGGCCATCAGACAGAGCCCCGAGAAGAGGCTGACTCTCAACGGCATCTACGAGTACATCATGCGCAACTTTCCGTACTATGAGAATAACAAGCAGGGCTGGCAGAACTCCATCAGACACAATCTGTCTCTGAACAAGTGCTTCGTGAAAGTACCCAGGCACTACGACGACCCCGGCAAGGGCAACTACTGGATGCTCGACGCCAGCTCCGAGGACGTCTTCATCGGCGGAACCACAGGCAAGCTTCGCAGGCGGACGACCGCAGCCTCCAGATCAAGACTCGCGGCCTTCAAGCGCAGCGCCGTCCTCAGCGGACTCTACCCCTCGCCCTACGCACCGCCCGGCTGGCCCACGTCCATCTACAGCCTGCCGTATCTGCCCAGAAGCGCGGCGGCTGCCTACGGGCCACCCAGCACAGCTGCCTACGCGACACCATCCGGCTACCCAGCCAGCCTCCTCCCAGGAGCAGCTAGCAACGTAGCAGCAAGCTTACCCTGCAAACCCCAGCCTCTGCCCGCCTCCGCGGCTCCACCGGCAGCGCACGGTGGATTCTCCATGGAGCGGCTGCTGCAGGCTCCCAGCGCAGCGGGCGCCTACTCCTCGGCCATCGCTGCCGTGCCAGCGATGCAGCCGACGGGCTCGCCCTACGACTTCTACGCCACACTCCGCAACATGCAGCACCAGGCCGCCGTCTTCGTCCAGCAGCAGCAACAACAGCAACAGCAACAGTCGCGCTACCAGATGGCCGCAGCCGCCGCGGCGGCAGCCAGCAACGCGGCGATGCTCAGCCAGCCGGCCTCGACGACGGCCTCCCCGGGAAGCAGTCCCGAGCCCATGTCGCCGCACTCGCCGCCGGTGAGCTCGGCCGTCGGACACCATCATCAGGCCTCGCAGTCGCCGACGCATCACCACCACCACCAGCAGCTGCTGCTCAAGCCCATCACTGTGCTGACGGGCAGGCAGAGCTGAGAGGTTAGGTTGGATCGGCATCGTCAGGAACGCTTCCCGGTTGTTGTTTCGTCCTTGATGCGCGTTGAGTCGAGCCCCGAGAGACTGTAAATACGAGGCGCCCTTTTTCTCTGCTGTGAAGGAGACTGGGTCTTTGAGATTCGGTCTCTGTTTTTTTCTTCGTCTTAGCTGCTTCTGAGATAAACGAGAGTATAATATATGTATTTATACGGAATACTGCGCGACTTTTTCGTTCTCTATGTATGTTTCATCATACGATAGACGAGCGAGATGTATTTGTAAATATAGAGACTTATTCGATCGGAGACAAGACTTATTATATGTATATCGAGTGATCTCTCGTTGGCGATTTTATTGTGTTACACGTGGACGACGAAGTGTAACTCTTTTTTTATGTACATCGACCAGTCTGTTTTATTTTAGTTGACATTTTCCATTGTAAATATAATTGAGGAATTATTGTAGATAGGAAAGATAAACCATGTTGAGAGCTTTATGAAAGTCGAGGTGGCACCGGCTGTTGCGTGCAGACCCGGTCATTATTGTTATACTATCTATGTTGTATATACGAATATTGCAAAGATTATTATTATTATTATTATTAATATTATTATTATTATTATATTAGTATTATTATGATATTAATCGATGTCGAAGAATCGTTCGAGATTAGCTGTAAATACGCGTAGGAAAATTCGACGATGAGGAGAGATGAGACATGTTGTAAAACGTACGGTGAATAAATGTCCAAAAATTTTTTCTATAAATCTCTGTCTATTCACTGAGTTGAATCATCCTAAAACCTAATCCCACACACACACAATTAATTTAAAAAAATATCAATTATTACATTCATTTCTTTTATTTATAATTTATAAATTACAAATGAAAAGTTGACTTTTAAATAACTTGTAGAATCTTTAAATGAAAATATTTTAAAGTTTATTGCACGCATTAATTTTTTGAATTTACATAGAAAATCAAATTTTAAACATTGTATCTCTAAAATTGCATGACCATTATTATAGACTCTTATACTAAATTACACCTAAATTCATATAACTCATTGAAATTTTTAAAACTATGAAATAAATACATTTTTTCTAACTATGACTTGATTGATTGCAATTATTTATATTCTGATTCTAGTACACTTTGAATTATACTTTAAGATGTATAAAAAATATATCCTAGTGGCGCTTACTTTACTACAATAATAAGTATATATTAAAAAAGAGACATACGCATACAACTTTCTTTAAAGTAACTTAACTCAATGATTTTCAAATATTTTTTGTATCCGCATTTAAAGCATAACGTAAGATTCATTTTTTACAATAATTTTTTTACTTTTAAATCACTTCGACAAGAGTGTCGAAATCCAACAATCGCATCGCTTCATAAATTCCACATCATTTTAAAAACATCAAAAAAAACTCGTGCATCAATTTTCGCAACCGCAAAATTAATTCAGATGTAACCTTCCATCCATCTCGCCAAACTCTATATCCGCCAACATCCCATTCAAATCTCTCCAGACCAAAAAATTTTTTGCTTATCCTATATCCACGGATAAACCATCGCTCGCTTCGAATCTTATAAATCCGGACCGCCAGTCGTAAAATTAAACAGCCAGAAACCCGCCGACTGTCAAAACACGACATATAAAGTTTCGTTCGCCAAGAGCCGTCGAACAATGCGGGCACGGATTTGGCTCTCTCTCTTTCAACGCACGCGCGCGAGTGGCCCGCGTGGAATATTGCTTTATTGCGACAATATAACCATAAACCATATTTCCCCGGGCCTCTCCGGTGCAAAGGTGTCGGCGAAAAGTGTCCAGGGGTTTCTCCCGCTTTCGAGCCCGCCAGAAAAACCGTTTCGGATTCGGCCAAGGACGGCGAGGCACCAACCACACGGAGAGGGATTGAAAAAAGGTATCTTTTGACTTTGATGTTTTTCTTTTTTTTTATGTATGTGTGATGGGAAAAGTTGAAAAGTGTTTCGATAAGTGAGGTTATGTTGCGATCGCGGTTAGATTGTTTGTTTTTGGTGGTTGGTTTGAACGCATGGCGGATTTATCGAGCGTATCGTACTATTGTAGCTGTGTTTGAAAAATCGGAGGCGAGATATCGTATCTGGGTTTCGTGAATAACAATTAGTGAATTTTATGTTTAAACTAGTCGCAAAGGTAGGAAATCATTTATCAACACTGCCATAAATCTACTTTCTAGAGTGCAGAGAAAGTGTTTTATTAAAAATGTATGCACATATTTGTACACACGCCGGATCGCAAAATCGGCACAAAGCAGCTTCCGCGTTTCAAATGTAATCATGCAAAATTCAATTTACGAGCTGACTAAAATAAGAGCCTATTAAAACAAAATAACTATAATTTTTTACTAAACACTAGCTTTATACCTTAAATTATACATATTTTTGTATCTAATACATACACATTTACATGCCCGAAGAAAAGACGGATCATGCAACGGCAATTGACATAAAATAAACGCGCGCAAAAAAAAAAAAAAAAAAATAAAGAGCGCGCCGATAAAATTACTAAGTAACAAAATGAACGGGCGATCGATGCCCGAGCTCCTGCATATTTCATACCTTCCGTCGGCGTCCGAACGTCAATGCCGCCTGTACATATATCCGCCGCTCGGTAATAGTATCACAGACAGCCCCCGAGACTAAAGCCCCCAAGTTGATCTATGCACACACGTACAGGAGGGTTGCTTACCTGCGCGCGCTATAAAGCACACGCTACTTAACAAATAAATACTATGAAAAGTATCATTACGCTCGCCGTCATTTTCATGTATTTATAGCGATGCCCCGTGCAGTTTGCATTGTGAGCTGTAAATCATTGAGCGCGGATATACGGGTGTGTATATGTGTAAGAGTGAATTGGCTACTGCGACTGTTTGATTTACTGCAAATTTGACTTATCTGGGATTTTTAGCGGGGATATTGTTATATTCTTCTTCGCGGGGTGTTGGAAGAAAATTAAACGAATTTATTAATTAGTGTAGATATTATACATATGTAGTGTTGCCACTATCTTTATATGAAGTAATTCGTTTCCTGTTATTAAAGTAATTATCAATCACGATTTGCTAAAACATTGTAACAAAAGTTATTTTTCAAAGTAGAAAGTTTTTATTACAGCAGCTATAAAAAGAGCATAAAACTCGGTGAAACTATACATTACCGGATTCACACTTTGATTAAATCGACATAAGCTATTTATACCCATAGATCGATGAGAAAATGTGTTAGAAAAGGGTACATAGTTTAGAAGGTACATAGTCTATTCCATGCGTCATTAGTACTCATTTAATAACAAAAGGTCTGTGATGCAATTAAAAGTCAATACGAGAACTTGAGACTCGTTGGCGCAAAAAGTGACACGGCATAGTAGTTTGCGCTATTATATTTATATACCTACGGAATAAAATCGATGGCAAAAGTGTAAGGTAGATCGTTCTGTTTTAAAGATTAAAGTGCAGTTCGCGTATATAGTACAGAAGACGGTGTAGACCTATTGCATTCGCGCGAGGCTTATGTAATTTATCGATTAATTTACTCGGCGGCGTTGTACTAACAATGTTTGGTGTGATGTTTAAACTACTGCTTACTTTGTTATAATACACAGCAAATCTGGTAGTGAAAAAACATTTTAATCAATTTTGAATTTTTAAGCGTTTTTCTGTTCACGTTATGTTGAGAAAGTAATATATTATAAACCTAGTTATGTATAAACCTAGTATAAAAAAGAAAATTGTTCATTTTAGTGATTTATAAGTACATACATATTGATCGCTGCATATATTTTATCAAAAATTCAATTGGTCGATATAATTTGAATTATTTCACCTACAACACGTATAAGGCTGCTACTTTTAGCAATTTAAAATTACAAGAAATACAACAAGAACAATCAACTTCAAAATCGCTATTGCATATCTTAAACTACTGCTCCAAAACATCCAATTCCCTCCGCAAACACTCAAAAAAGCAAACAGCACCAGCGCACGAGCCTCTGATCATCCTAACTCGCATCACCCCCCACACACACACACACATAAAGCCTGCACTTAGATCCACGTTAACGCTTGATAACAGAAGCGCAACGTTGATGCTACGCAAGTGCAGTGCGCGTCTCTGGTGTGCGCGCGGAGTCGAAAGGCGCGCGAGAACGCAGATCGGCATGATACACAGGGCATTGAGACAATGAGGCGTAAATAAGATAATGGGCCCGCTCTCTCTCTCCACTATAAGTAAGAACGCGAGTATAGCGCGCGAAGGGCCCGCAGCATCAGAGAAGCGCACGCGCGCGCGCCTCGGAATTAATGCGCGCAAAGCTTTGATAGAAGTTGGAGGAGGGTGCCGATTGCCTGATAGCAAAATCGTTTGTTTATGCGTGCCGGGCTGGCAGGGAGATGGATGCTGGTACTGGTGCGAACTTTTCATCGGGGCAATTGCATTGTTACATGCTGTTTTGTTTGCTGGGAGTCGTATAGTATAAGGTTTGATGGGTTTTTTATTTTTTCATTTAATTGAGAGTAGGAAAATGGTGTTTTTTTCAGGAGTATCAGTGATAATAGATGAACGTTCACATATCATTTTTAAATGTAAATGTACAAACAATTTTGATACAGAATTTAGTATTTTTAATCAACCGACCAGACTTTCGATTAAACATATACAAAGATACAATGAAACATTATAAAGGAAGGCAGAAAGAAAAGCAAGAAAGTCCAGACAGATCGAAATAGAAAGAGAAATAGAAGAGATAGGCACAGGCGGAGATAGGGACCGGTTCGGATAGCAGCCTGTGCGCGTATATAGCTAAGCAGCGAGGTACGTGCTCGGCATGCACGCACCTCGAGTGCGTTGGCTCAACGTCGCAGCCGCGCGCAGTGAGCTCGCGGCTCGTGCGCGACTCTTATTAAGGTACTTACTTTCGTGGCCCTCTCGAGACAGCTGCGCGCGAGCGCCGAGAGAGAGAGCTGAACTTCGACCATCGATCTGTAAGTATATACCGGGCTTGCTCTGCTAAATTGCAGGCTGCCAGTGTATAGGGATATAAAGTTTTTCTCTGAGTCTTGGATATACTTTTTCTGGTCTGCCGCTTTTTTCCGAACGCTGATTTTTACCTGTGTGTCGTTTGGATTGGAGGAAGGGATGTGCTGCTTTGTATGAGGGGTGCGGGTAATGATGTGCTTGGAAATTGTTGTAATGACAGTGCGTATATGAATGTAATGTTTTGGATTCGAATTTCTAATTTATTTCAATTATTTGTTTTTCATTGGAACAAATCAAACGATCTGATCATGGTAATCGAAATTAATTAAAATTATTTCTGAACTTATTGTTTTAAGAGTAGGAAAGTTTTATTAAGCGATTGCTCGCGTATATACATAAATATTCACGTTTAATTAATTATGCTAATATTCCTCACTTAAAAGCCACGCATACAAAAGTTTCTCGTGAAAGTATCGCATTTAACGCTTTCAGCCTTTCGCCACAACCCACCTCACTTCCCTATCCATCTCCAACCGCAACCATGAATTAACACTGCTTTTGCTTTTAGAGTGCATAAACAACAAAAAGCAGAGAGTCGCGCGCACATTAGATACATAATCGAGCCACCACGAGCCCAAGAAACCATACACAGACAGCGAGAGAGAGAGAAAGCATATATATAAGAGACGCGTCGCCGGGCGCAAAGTAAATACCTTACGGCATTATGGAGGCGCGCATACCGCGCACACTTGCCACTTGGCGCAATTGGCCGCGCGCAAGTGTTTACCGTCCCCTCGCTCTACGTGACGCTATGCTGCCTCTCTGATGATGCTCTGCTGCTACACTATATACATGTGCTCTCCGACGCTGCGGTTACACACGCGCGAGAGAGCGGTGTATATGTACCAGCCGTGGGCGCAAGCGCTTCGGCCCTTCGCCGAATCCTATCTCCAAAGCGAATCATCAATTCAGGCAATTATCGGACCCCCCGGCTTGCTTGTGGCTGCTGCTCTAATGTGCCATTCTAAGAGCCGTGTGAGGGAGAGGTGGTGGCTTTGCGCGAATTTCGGAGCCTGGGGTTGCGGCTGGATGTGCGTTACTCCTGTCTCAGATTTTTTTCAATGTTTGCTTATTGTGTGTCGTTAGGTGGGAGTGTAGGTATATGGGAACTTTCGCGCGACTGAGTGAGCGGCGGGTTAGTGACACTGGAGTGGTGATAGCTCATGTCTATAAAGCGAGGTGAGAGTTTTTAGTGCTTTTTGGATCGAGGGTCGTCAGGAAACTTGTTGATTTTTACAATTTACATCTGATTTTTGTGGGTTAAAATGATGAAAGGTAGAAGAATATCAGAGATATTACAAATAACTGTGTATATCTTCTTCAAATTTATTTAATATTAATCTCTAGGATCAAACGAGGTCATTTAAATATTTTATTTTTTCATAATTACCGCTTATAAATTATGTCCAGATATAAGCAGAGAAGTAGCAGAAAGTGCCCTCACCCTATCACATAAAACAAAGTTTGATTAGCCTCGTATTCTATTTGTTCTTACATTTCTTCACACTTTTCTTAGTAGCAGTGTATCTAGAGTAACTAGATATAAACACGTATATAGTATTATGTACATTGCACATAGTCGTAAGCTATGTTTAACGCGCGTTATTCATTAACCAACTCCGCGATCTTTACACCTTACAGCGTGTCGGCAATCGTACAATAATTTCACATTACAAACTATGAGCACAGCTCTATGAACATCGGCTATACTTTGGCTATAAAATATTAAAAGCAACGATACAATAAATAGTTAATAACTAAGATCTTGAGAAATTTCAGCTGCACCTAGACTCTTAAAAAATAAACGTTCCAGTACAATTGTACAATAAAGCGTATCGCATCTCCTACTCTGTAAAGTTGAAATAGTGCAAAATGCTCCAGTACATAAAAAATAGTGGAATTCCCACTAACAAATAGTAAGAAATTCAGAATTATTTAGTGAATTTCACTTCACTTCACTAAATAATTGTGAATTTTTTACTATTTGTTAGTGGGAATTCCACTATTTTTGTATGGAGTGGAGCATTTTGCACTATTTCAACTTTACAGAGTACACAGAATCAATAATCGATACCGAGCTGCGCGCAGTCCATCTTGAACCTTTTTTTTCATCCAGCGAGCAGCATCACTCTGGCCTATACGGTTATTTTGACATCGCCATCTTGAAACGAGCTGCAGCTATTTACACAAAAGAAGACCGCACCGGCAACCACCAACAAGCTGCACGCACACAGGCGCGAACCAAACGTGCCCCCACATTACCAGCTCCCCTTTCCCCTGCACACACTAAAGCTAATGCATGTATGTATGTGTGTGTGTTGTCAATAGATTTCGGCGTGCATTATGTATTTTCACTTGGGGTGAGCGAGCGAGCGCAGCGGGTATAGGCGACCGGGGCGGCGACTAGTTTCGATTCAGGGGCTTCTTTCGTGCGCCGCAGCTCGACCCCGGAGAAGAGAGAGAGCCGATCGAAGGGAGGGGAATACGTGATATTTTCGCGCGGAATATGGGGGGCTTGCTTTTCCCCTACACGGAGTAATGGTGCTTCTTTCGCGCGCTGCTGCCCCCGTGCGCGCGCGCTGCCCTTTAATAGACACGCACGAATCCGATTCCTCGTCACGCTCGTTATTACTGTTGTATATAGAGGAGAGCTTCGTGTGTGTACGAGCTCTTGGACAACTTTTCTTCTTCAAATCTTGTGGAGCGTTTCGATTTGGCTCTGTGAATGCGCGATGCTAACTTGTCAATGGATTGAGTGTAATATTTTAACAAGATTGATCGCCGGTTGCGTTTGGCTTTGATTTTAGAGGATGGGGGTATTATGTTGAAAGCTACTGAAGACAGTGGGAATTATAGCGTTTTTTTATTAATTTTTAATATTTATTTGAAATAACTTGAGTTTAAAAAATATTCTTTTAGAAGAGAAAATAGCTAAGGAAAAGAAAATTAGGCACAAAAGTTATTTCACTTTTTTTATTTTTAATTGAAGTTTTATTTTTTTGAAACTTAAACAAAGCAAATTTTGTAAGAATTTTCAAAAAATAATGGAAACACTTTAAATAAAATTTTCATTTTCTATTTCGTAATAATCCTTGGTTTTCAATAAAAAAATCTTAGAAAATAATGTATATTTTATGAGATTTTATACAAAGCGATTTTTAATAAACATGAATAATTATTTTATAAATACTTGATTTTATTAAATTCACACAGAAAAAACGTTTATATTTACTCTATTTATGTTCACAGGAAAGTTTTGGCAAATTTTATTAATGACAATAGTAGCACACAGTAATAGTACACAATAATATTTATCAAAATTCTTTTTCAGATTTATATAATCCTAATCCTTAGTTATAGCAAGCAATAGACTTGCTATGTAAATAACACATATAGTATAGCAAGCAGTGGAATGAAAATTCTCAAGGCATGTCTAGACAGACAGCATTAGAGAATGAAAGATTTAGAATTCTTACATGCCAATGACAAATAGATTATGAGCTTTATTCACTTGCATCATTAAAACTTAATTAAAAGCAATTCATAAACTTTAACAATTCAAAAAGCTACATTGTTACAATTATTAGTATTAGTAATTAGAGTACAAATGCGTTCGCACTTTACATTTAAACAAAGCTGAAACAAAGGCAAGATTGCAGCCTAGATGCAAGCTCGCAGAGCGTTCCACTAAAAACCGCGAAAAGCCAGAGAGCGAGGAGACATTGTGCGACGTGGCGTTTCGATTAGGCTCAATTTTGCGATCTCGCCCCCGCGCGCTCGCGCGCTAGACCAAATTCAAGGATAGAGTCAAGTACCTCTTGGTCAAAATTACAGCGGGAGAGCCACGCGTATATGTGTGTATGCGCAAGCGTCTGACGCAAGCCTCGACGTATATACGCGCACATGTAAGTACCTATGTGCTAAGCAGATTTGTTGCTGGGAGATGAGTCGGCCAGTTAAAGCGCGCGATGAGCCAGAGAGTTAATCTTCGAGCTCGCTCACGTCTGACGTGCGGAACGCTGATCAGTTATCTGGTATGAACTGACCGCTCTGCCCTCCTATACGACTTCGCTTTTACGAAATTTTGGACGTGAATATGTGCAGGGAAATTTTTGAGCAAGTTGTTTCGCAAGTTTGAAGTTCGATTTGTTAAATCAAATCTTTGAAATTTTTTAGGTAATGTAACGACGCTCTAAGAAGGGCCTGACTAAATGTCGAAATTATTGTAAAAAGCAAGTTAGGCAATTTAATTTTCTATTTAGCTTGGTTTAATGATAATTATAATCGTTTTAACTTTTGATAAATAATATCGAATCAATAAAAAATTTAATTGCATATAACCATTCAAATTTATAATAAATTCAAACTTTTATATTTTCATATAACAATGTTTCACATAACAATCGCTTGATAAACCATAATCTGTATTTATTATTTAAAATGCAATAATAGACTAATGTAAAGATAGTATATACTACTGCGAACTATGTAAATTCAATTTAAATATAAAGTATCTACATTATTATTATTTTTTAACAAACATTAAAAATTTCCAATTTAATTTCAAATTAGTATAAAATAATCGGAAAATATTTAATATTATTTAAAAGTATATAAACAACTGTTTTTTTTCAAGTAGTATTTTCGCAGCTTTGTAATTTGCTTTAAAAGTTTGCTCATATACCAGTTAGACTATTTAATATTCGATGAGTAATGTAACGACTTGGAGAAATATGTTAAAGGGTTAGAAATACTTATTCGATCGAAGAATAACTACGACCATAAGATTATTCTATAGAATAATTAATAAAACATAGTCCATTAAACGTATGTAAACTGAAAACAAAGTTTGAACTTATCTTTCATGCTTAATTTATTAATTCAAATTATTAATTTATTTAAAAAAAATTTTAAGTTCTTAGTTTAATATATTTAAGGGGGATAGAGGCTAATTCGTACATGGCCAGTACGTAAGAAAAGAAAATATTTTTAATCAAATTAGAGTATTGGTTATAGTAGAGTTTATATATGTCGATTTTTTATGATTAGACGAATTAAAGTCAAATAAAAGGTTATACATTTTTCGAGACAATTTTAATTCGTTATTAAAAAAAATGTAACAATAATTAATATGTTTTAGCGTGTGTAAAATAAAATTTAATTCAGTAAAGTATGTTTAGTTAATGTATTATACTTGTTATTGGAATACAGCGTAAACAGTGAAGATTTAATTCTCTTTTATACTTACAAAGTCTGCAGTATCACTTTTTTGGATCGCAAAATTAGCTTCAACTTTTAAAAGATGAAAGAAGCCGCAAAAGTGCGATATAACGTTCTGATAAATTTTAGTTATGGGAATTTTCCGTTTTATTAATTAGAAATTTATACAATAAAGATATAAAAGAGAATAACAAGTAGTTGATGAATTTCTATTTTTGTCCTAATTATAGAAATATAGTTGTTTTTTCCAAATTAAACTTTTTATAACTTTAACAGCTCATATCTCAATTCGTATATATATATATATACACACATAGTAGTCTTTGTCAAAATTCAATGATCAAGGGCCCAAAGCATCTCTTGACAAAAGCATTACGCAGAAAGAGTAAGTCCAGCATAAACAATTGAGAAAACTCTGACATCCTCGTTAAGCCAACTCCACTCTTCCTTATCAAAGATTCAGCGTACTTCCAACAAAGTAGTACGAGCAGAAAACGCATATCAGACTCTCGCGCTCACCGGACGCTCCGGGCTAATCGCTCTCTGCACAAAACAGTTAAGACTTCGCGGTCGTTCCCATCAAGCCCCTATCTTCGCACAAAAGTGTTGAGCGACTTAATGAGCGAGCTGCAGCCTCTAAGCACTGATGCTGCTCTAACGTAGCAGATGAGAGCTCTGTGCGAAAGTCGAGCTGATCAAGTTGAGAGAGAACGAGATTTCTTGAAATTAAGGACATTAAAGGGCTTTTTTGGAGGCTGGGAGTAGCTTTGCTGGATTGAGATTGATGTTTTTGAGGAAGAGCCTTGGCTGTGGATTTTAGTATTAATCGAGTCCTTGCTTTTACTTCTGGGATTATCTTTTTTGATGTTGAAATGGTGAAAGCTAGAACAAACTAGTCACAGATATTAGAAGATGTTGAAAGAAAGTTTTTATTTAACTTAAACTTTTGCATCATGCAGCAAAATGTACCATAAAAGTAAAAACTTTATACTAGCACAAGCACGTTAACAGCATCAAACAAAAGATGTTGAAAAAGTAAAACAAATGTGCTTGTAAATAAAAATGAAAACAAGTTAATTCAGTCGGAGCGCTCGCGCGCGCAGGGATGTTGAATTACAGCAGCACATATAAAAAAAAGCCGAAGCGGCAGCAAGAAGAGTGGGGGAGTAGCTGCGGCGCGCTTACATACACGAAGTGTAAGGCGAAACGAATGAAAGGAGAGCGA
>JAPYZB010002092.1:0-12755 GCA_030522745.1 Eupelmus kiefferi | reverse complement strand
CTCTGAGCTCGGCCCACCTTGGCCCCGCCCGTCGCTGGTCCAATGCGCATTGAGATCGAGGGAGAAGGGATACGTCGACCAGTTTTTGGATGCCGCGCTCGCAAAGGTGCGTTTCAATGCTGAACCTGAATGTATATTGGTTTGATATTGTTGAGATATTACGCGTTGATCGGATAGCACGCGACGAGGCGTTGATTGCTCGATTTGGTAATTTAAAGTTTTCGTTTAGGAAGCTTTTTCAAGATGTTTGTATTATTTTTTTTATCGTTTATATTGCGTTTTTTATTGATTCTTTTCTTTAACGATTATGATGAATTAGTTTTGATTGATACATCCTTTATGTAATCAAATCTTCAAATAAAATTCGTTGAAGTCAGTGTGCCGTAAGAGGGTTAAAAAAAATTATCCAATCAATAATGATTGTAATAAGAAAATTTCCTTTCTTATTAAGAATGAAGAAATTCTGTTAACAATACTTACCGATGGTGCAATACCCTTCGCGAAAGGCTGTCCTTATTCAAGTGTCGTAAAACTACTAAGTTACATAAAATTTCCAATATATAAACCAATCTTGATAAGGTTATTTGTAGTAACTGTTGGTAATATCTGTTAATAGTCCGAAAATAAAATAAAACAGGCCCTTACTTAAACTCTAAATATAGACTGCATTATTATGTATACGAATGCAGAAATTAATAAGGAATTAGACAATTTACTTGAAGAAGTATAAGCTGTACTATTTATTTATTTATAAACGCAATTTAAACATTAGAGAGATTGAAAATGATATTAAAAAATACAAACTTTTTCACCAATAACAAGTTCTTTAATCGAGTTATTTTTACACGCAACTGCGTATTTCATTCTGATAAAAATTAAATGAATAATGATCTTTCGGGATGACATTCAACAATATAATAGACTATTTGTTTTAACAAAATTCTTTTTCTAAGAGAAATTAGTCTAATACATAAAAAAATTAATTTGAAGTTTTCTGTTTTCTTCAATTAATTTATTAATAACTCTACAATTTATAATTTCCAAATGTTAAAAGATTAATAAATTTTAACTATCTTTTGTTTAATTAAAATAATTATTTTGTAATTTTCCATGTCATTTTTGGTTAACATTTAGCTAATAGTTTTGCATATTTTTTTGAATGGCAACGCAGAAGATTTTACCCCAGAAGGAGATGTCCGCAAGAAAGGAGGCAGGACTAATACTCTAAAATAATGAGAACACAAATAAGAAGCTGACTAATATAATTAAGAAAAGAACACTTGAATTATAACAATAAAGTTAAAAAGTATTTAAGAATCCTTCAGGAACAACAAAGCTTAAGTAGCTCTGAGGATTATGTTGTGTGACTAGTCACGCTGAGCCTTTCTACAACAAGGTAACCCATATAAGATTAACACTATATGCGGAATGAGATCATGGAGTTATAGGAAAGAGATTAAATCAGAGATTAGCTTATTCTTACATATAAATCTCACTAAAAAACTAAAAACCCCATCTAACAAAAACCTAAGCTGATATATAAAAAGATATATCTCAGATGATTAGTTAGAATAGCTGGTAGAATAGATGGAATTCACAGAGAAACCGTGAAACTTTACTACAAAGCTATCTTCAGTAAAAATACTGTCTTGACTCCCAGGATTCGAGCGTTTTCTCCCAGAAACACTACTATTGGTTCAGAGAAGATAACCATAAATGAGATGCGAAAAATTTCCGAATTTGTAGTGACAGTATATTGACTGGTTTTCGGTTTCCTTTAAATTAGTGGATTGTAAAATTCGTATAAGTGTCCGAAGTTGGATTTGCCGCATGACTGTTCCAATGCTTGTATAGAGATCAAAGATGATGAGCTTGACAATTCATCCGACAGGTAGAAAGCACCAGCTAGTTGATTACAACGGATTGAACACCTGAACAAGTCTACTTAGACCAGTGTAGGGGAATATCTGGAGGAAGAAAAGAAAAGCGCGAGTTACACTTACGGACAATAATATCATCGTTAAAACCTTGACCACCCTTGATCTCGCATGGTATAACGAAATATAAATAATTTCTATTAATAGAAATAGAAAAGTAGTTAATGAGGGTAAGAGTAACCTTGTTTAATAATTACAGTAAGTTATCGAGGGATAGGACAGAATTTAAAAATTCGACCTCGTTTGTACATATTACGCGACAATTTCAATTTTTATGGTAAGCATTCAAGTCGCCCAAAAGTATACTGGTATTAGTAACATTAGCAAATATGCAATCCCATTCCGCTTGAGAAAAGTTAAAACCACGGGTTCGGTAACAAGTAATAATATTAATTGGTACAAATATTATTTATATGAATACCACTTCCTCCTGAGTATCTTCAATAATTTTTTTAATTCTCTTATATCACTGTATAAAATGTCTGCAGTTCCAAAACATAATCTTGAAATCCAATACTATAGTTTGTTCCTTTGTAGGCACTGATATCTGTTAAGTAACATGTGAGTAAGTGACTTTGGAAAAAAATGAACTTAAGGTATTCATTTTGGTGGTTTTTAATAACATAAAACAGGTGCCTCTGAAGACAGAAGCACGAGCCGTTCTATATTTTTCAATTAGGAATCACAAAACGACAAGTAGTATTTAAAAGGCGCACTACTGCTAATACGATTTAATTAATTGTATCAAAAATGTCTAAAAAGCAAATTATCGGTTCTTATTTGTTGTTTACATAAGGCATTACATAAACATCAATGACATTAATTTTGTGTTATAGATGTTTGGATGGATGCGATGTGCGTGACCGTGCACATAAACACTCTCACACACACACACACACACACACACACACACACATGCGCGCGTACACATACACACACATACACGCACACACACCCACACACACACACACACATACACACACACACACGCACACACACACACACACACGCACACACACGCACACACACACGCACACACACGCACACACACACGAACACACACACGAACACACGCACAGAGAGAGAGAGAGAGAGACTTATTCCTCTCAAACAACCAGAACCAAATTGTCTTCGAAATACGCGAAGCTCCTGTAGCACAATAAACACACGGGCGAAGAATCGATCTCGCACTGCCATAGCCAGCCCGCACGTGTATCACCCACCCACATACCGGCGTGCCGCTCGAAATTTCTCTCTCACCTCTCGTGCGATGATTTATCTGCCCTTTCGGCCAGGGATTAGGAGAGCCTGGAGCTCCGCGCATGCAGCAGCCTCGCGCACGCGAGCCTCTCCCACCTTTTCTTCTTGATTTTTCTTCTACCGACTGCGTGTGCGAGCTTTTACCGCACTTTCGTTATATCGTGCGTTTCGGTAGCATGAAAAGGGGAAGCGAAAAGAGCTTTTTCATTTTCTTAAGGGGAGGGAGCTTCTATTTCTCTCTTGTATCTGTAGGTGTGCTTATGCGCGTTTTGGTCGAGCTAAACTTTTTACTGAACCGTAGAAATGCACGGTATAATACGTTTTCCACTGTGATTTATTTTGCTTATTTGCTGGATCACAAATTTCGTTATTCTTTCTTTTTTATTATTTATGTTAATTGTATATTTATACTATGAGCGTTTGTTTATTCAATGCCAATAAAATAATTTAGAACATTATGAATATATTTATTTTTTACAATTATTTTCCATGTATGGAATAAAATTGTATATAAATCGAGTGGTATATCGTATTTATGTCGATAACAATGTTAAATAAAAACAACTATCAGAATATACGAGCTTTTACATTATAAGCTTTTATGTCTGCAGTCATACATATAGTGTTGTCAAATACAGTATCCACGTTAAAAAGCACCCATTTCTGCAACTGTACAGTAGTTGTTTATTAATAATTTTCTTTATGTTAACTGCTTCAAATGCATGCTAAACCTAATTACAGAGACGATACTTTCTCACCTCAACAAATAATAATGAAGTTACGCTTCTTCTTAATAACTCTATACGTCACTTACTTACAATAACCGCGACCCATAAATAACCAACGCCATCTACTTACTTTACACGCTTACTTAAACTACCCACTTTCCATTTACTCGGCACACGTAAACGTACATCATTCAGCCAGTGCAATACATCCCCGATTCGATGACGGCGCGAAAAATTACAGGCCGCTCGTGAAAAGGTATCATCACTTAATAAAAGTAATAACGCGCATTAAGGCCATAGCCTCCACGCGAAAGCTCTGAGAGCGTTAAGTTGGAATAGCGCACGCTATGCGCCCGAGCTCATCGCGTGACGAAATTGCCACAATCAATCAAACACCTGAGGCCGTTAAAGCCCGCGCGTACCGCCCGATGATTGGCCGAAATTTTTTCCTTTTAATTCTTTTCCCCGCGCACTTAGCACGCTATTATGAGCAAGTTTGTGTTTTTTTTTTCGAGTAAAGAGAGGAAAAAAATGTGGTTTGCTCGCTTGTTATGTTAAATTAGCGAGTTTTGAATTTTTGTTAACCGGGGGAGTTATTGTTTGAATTTTTAGAGAAGATGGAAATGGCTTTGGTAAAGTAGTATTGGGACGAAACGTGCAGTTGATGGAAGGAAAATTGCGATTGGAAACAAAATTGGAAGATCCAATCTAAGAAAGTAGAATTTTTAATTTTTACAGTTTAATTAAGCCTTGCTCTGAATTTGTGTGTGAGTGTTAGCTCATTAATCCATATGAATAATATTACGTTAGTTATAATAATAAAAGTGATGATAAATAAATATTCTAAATCTATTACATAGTTATTGTCAACTTAACAATAATAATTTAAATAAAGTTTAAATTTTAATTTAAATATTATTAATTATTTTAATTATGAATTTAATTACATGAGCACGCGTTTATTAAAAAGACTATTTTAACTTTGTTTGCATAGAAAATGTAGAACACTAATTAACATATATACCACATATAATTTATCTAATTCGTATGTAAATAACTTTAATTTAAATTATATAGTCTATAATTGCTTTACTACTTACTAATTAATAAGATTTTTTAGACTTTTTGACGTCTTGAATATATTGTAAATATTCTTTACCTTTATAAGTTCTTATGTTTAGTCAAATTTTTATGATTGAATTAATTATTTGCTACTTAAAACAATTGATTATTAAACTATCGACCCCGTTTAGGTAATTGGATGCTTCAAATTTTCAACTCTGCCAAACATTTATTTATTTGAGACCTCATTTATATTAAAATCCCGCACATGTGTATTGTCTACTTATATTTATTTAGATGTTCTCGACCCATGGAATTTATGTTTTATAAGTTAATTGTTTAATTGACAAAATCAAAAACTTCCACGTATGATCCGTAATTAAAATATCTTATGAATTATTGTGCAATACAAAGAAATATTAAATAACAATAAAGCATCTGAAAGCATACATAAACATAAATAATAACTCATCTGTGATTTCTTAAAACTCATTAAACCCCCACCTGCAACAAGCAACCGTCAATGAAATAATCGCATCTATCCGATATTTCCGCAAAATATACCGCAGTATACTTCCATTTCGCAAAAGCATCGTGAGGGAAGCCCTGAAAACTCGGAATCAGATAATCAATCCATTAACTCACGATGCTAGGAACAACGTAATGAGCTGATCGGATGGTTATAAAAACGACGGCATCTGACAATGCTTGTCAGTTCGATCTTTTTTAACGATCTGAGTTGTAGTTTATTGATTAACGTTCTTCCGATACGTATACTATACAGTGGGAAATTATGGGGTCACCAATATTTGTGGTGGCGATCTTTTTCTTGATCGGTGCCGCATGTTCACCTGTAGATGTGTCTGAACAATCATCTTCTACTGCGCCAGGTTTATATTTTTAATTTAATGTTTGAATCATATGATCTGGTCATAGTTCTAAAGATAAAAGAAAAGCTACTGTATTTTTCTGAAATATTCCGTGAGCGCCAAAAGTTTTTGTTCATTAGAGATATTTTTATGTAACCTTTATTTATAAATTATCAAACCAACCGTAATAGTAATGTCACAATTTTAATAAAAACTTTGAATTAATCAAACAAAATTTGATACATGGTCAAATGTTAATATATAAGAAATATCATTATAATACTTTATTGGTTCAAAAAACTCAATTCTAATATCTTTTGCTTCCATTTTAGAAAGTGTTGCAAAATTTTATTTTTTAAATTTCAAATATTTATCTTGAAAAAAAAAACTACTCTACTTACGACTGCCAAAAAAGACAAGATCTTTTATTTATCTTTTGCAGGTCTTTGTACAAACTTGCCCAATTTTTTGACCAATGGTCGGCCAACTTTAAAGCCATCTGTTAGCCTATTCTTAAAGACTTAGTCAATTTGGTTGGGAAAATTTCTACCAGGGGAATTAACAAAAAATTACTCTTGTAAAAGTTACAACAATTCAAATTAAATAACGAAAATATACTAAAAAGTTGTAACTCAAATTATGTACACATTATTTATAATTTAAGTCTAACTCTGAACTACTATCACTTTTAAAGGAGTTAATCTTATTCAATTCTGCTAAAAATAAATAACTACAATATAATAAATAAAATAATAAATTACAGCTTTTTGTCACAGGTGGTTTTTCTAAACTGAATTATTTAAGCTTACAAGATAGTATTTTTCGTTAGTACTTGAAACGAACAGTGAATTGAGTCTTAAATTACAAATTTCTTCAGATTTTGACATTTAAAAACAGGTACCAAAGTTTAAATTAAATTCATGATCCGGTAATCTGAGAATTTTTTCATTTTAATTCTTTTTTCATTAAAGCATAAAATACATCAGATATAGCTACAGATTTTTTTCTTTTTATTACAGAGCTGCCACAGATTGATGGCAACGCCTCGATAGCGATTAATCCACCCACACCATTGGGTACTGCTGTTCATGGTAAAAAGATGTCTACGGTGTTTCTGATAAACATTTACGCACTCAAGAATAAGACAGCACAGAAACCAAGCGACGCTTTACATAGCGACGTTATTGAGGAAGTAACTGAGGAGACGGCGGGTAAATAATTATTTTGGTCTATTATCGAAGCAGGCGTGATTATCGATGGATGATTAAACAAAAATCATACTTGTATCGTTAATTTCTTGCGAATATCTGAATGATATTCAAAGCACAATTTAATTTGTTCCTACTTTGCTAAGAAATAAGGAAAATTTAAAAGTAATGCATTTTCCATTCTGATGCTTATTTAATTAATCCATAGTTAATACATTAATTTAACCCACACTGGGACTTTATTGAAATTCATTTTGAATTAAAAAATATTTCCAAAAAATCGACAAAACTGAAACTTAAATGCACTTTTTTATAATTAAATCTAATTTGTAATAAAAATAAACTTGTAACAAACCAACTCTCAAAACTCAAAATATTAACTCACATTAAAAGAGCCTTTGGCGAAGTTCGTGCTGGTTGTTGAGGAGGGCGACGACAACGCGACCCGGCCGGTTAACTTAGATGACGTAGCCAAGGACCTGGAATCAGAGGGTTTCACCACGCAGAAGATCATCAAAAACGGTGAAACCAGCATCGTCAAGGTAGATCTTAGCAAAGTCGATCGAAAGCTCGCTAATAACAATGACGCAACAATCCAAGTAACGTACGGCCAGTCTCCAAAAGTGCGCAGGAAGAGGACTTTCTTCAAAAAGAAAGGTTTCGGAGGTGGTGGTGGCGGCGGCGGCGGCGGTGGTTGTGGTGGTGGTTGTGGTGGTTGCGGAGGCGGATGTTATCAACGTAAGATTATATTTTTTATACTTGGATTATTTATTCTTCTACCAAACTTTTTCCGTATTAACTTTACTAATATGGACTATTTTACTAATATGGATACTGCAAAAAACTATACTTTCACTAAATTTAAAATTATTTATGGAAGTGAAAATAAATTGACTAAAATTTGTGTTATAGAATCTCAGCCACGTCCTGTTGTATACCAAGCATATGTGTACACTGTACAGCAACCGAAGCAACATTGTAACGTATGCGGGTAAAGATAGGTAAAACCAATAAATTATTGTACATAATAACTGATACTTTAGACTAATTATATAAAGACATTAATTTCATACTAATTTAATTTACTATAACCTTTCCCTTTTATTTTTTCAGAAAAAATAATTGATTAACCACACCAGTAACATTCTATAAACATCCTTACAGTGGTGAAATTTTTACTTATGATAATGAAAAACGTAAAAAGAAGAGAGTGTTTAGAAATTATTCATATTAGTTAAATGATGGTGCACTGTAAGAATGAAGAACTCATCGTTATGCATATTTTTACGTAGAATAAAGAATCTTTTTTATCGAACAATTTGCTCTAAGTAATTATTTTTTTACTAACAACAATTCTTGGATGATAAAAGGAAATAATTTTCATTCATGTTCTTTCTCAAAAAGTTATATGATTGTAAGTGGAATTATTTTTAGAAAGATATTTAAATTAAATTTTTACAAAAATATATTATTGGCTATGTTGAGAGGATGGTAGCCTTAAAAATATGAAAAAATATAAAAAATGATAAAATCGCAATTCTGTATATCCCGTAATTTTAGAAGAAAAAAAATTATTATTAAAGATATAAAAAAAAATTATTAAAAAAAAATTATTTCCAAATTTGTTAATATTGTTAATATAGAAATAATCACTATGTTTTAACTAACTATTTTTGCGATGAAAAATAAATAAAACAAAATCATGGATGTTCTTGCAAATAGTTTTAATAATTTAACTAGTTAATAAGTAAGCATCATACTAATTTGCTAGCTTTCTTTGATCTTTTGATTTTGATAATTCTTGATACAAGAATATTATTAAAAAGATAAAAATCATAAATTTTCATATTGTTTTAGTAATTTATATTCTTCAATCTCAACTCTTTTAATTATGAAAATAAACAAAAATACTTTATTAAAAAGTAAATATTAGACAATGATGTTTTTTTGATTTTTGGAAATAACTAAAATTCCAAACCAACAAAATAATGTAAATACTTTTCAAATATTAAAATTACTTAATCACATTAAATATTATCACTTATTTACTTCCCGTATGCTTAAAGCTTTAACTACTTTGAAAATCTCAATATTTACCATAAAAATCGGAAGAGGTTCTAACTGTAAGTGTATATTCGAGCAGTTCAATCTCATCATCAAACATTACAAGCTCCCACAATGATGTTGCACGATAATCGAGCCGTTTTCCTCTAAGTAAGGTGTAGTCTTCGAACAATGGAACTCCTGCGGTGCCTCTAAAGCATTCACGAAAGAAACTCCATGAGATCTAAGTGGTTTTTAACGCCAGTGGTGTTTAATCACTGATATCAAATTTCGAGTGGGATTAGATGCGTGCCGTGGTCTTCAGTTTCTTTAAAGTGCCCTCGTAAGTGATAGCTTACTTTTGCGCGTTATCGTGGACCATCGCTTTTTATTGTACTTGTCTGACTCACAATAAATTGAAGTGTTATAATTCTGATTTGTTTTGTTTTATAATTTGTTCAATTCAAATTTCTTCCAAGGACGTGTGTATGTGTATATGTGCATATATGCATATACAAGATATTTAGCCTTAGTCTTTAGAACGGATTACTTTTTGCGTACTTGTGTAATTAATAAGAAGTTAAAAAATTTTGTTTTACTTACAAAATAACATGAACATGCGTGAAAAGACAAAATTTTGTGACTAAAAAAAACAAATAAAAAAATAAAAAAAACGAAATTATTAATCAGATTTTAAACTAGTTGTTATAAAATTGGAATATAACCATCATAAGGTTTTTCTTTTTCATATAAATATATTTCATTTGAATCGATTAAGTTGCTTCGTCAGAATCGCTGGCTGAACATAAAAAATATCGTACTGAGAATCTCTTTGTTTTTTGGAGTCAGTTAAAAAAAACAAAATAATAAATTCAATATTAATTTTAAATAACTAAACAAAACAGCTATGAATTAAAATTAGAGCGTAAATTTTAAAAATGTTTTTGACTAACTAATTTCCATTTTCTACTTATCCTAATAACCTTGTAGTTATTTATTTTTATTAGTCTTGAATGTTTGTTTCACATTTTAAATTATATTCTATATTTATTTTTTTCCAAGATGTGGAAGTATTATTATGCTTATATAGTATATGTGATTTTGACAAAATTTTAGATTACAAATTGTACATTGTTACTTTAATCATACCTTGACATGGTCCTAGAGCACAGGTTTCAATTTATAACTGACAGACGTTATCTGCATATGATCAACCTTAATTTTTATAGCTTGTCAAACTCTGTGATTTTATCTGTGACTTCCGTACAATATATTTTACTTATACACGATTGTGAATATTCCTATACATCTATCTATTTATCTACTTACATTTACATATTTTACTATGTAGTTTTCTTATAATGTGAACTAGTTTCAAAATAATTTTAATTTTAGAAAATTACATTGAATGTTATTTCAAAACGACAAAATTAACCTTCTTTAGCACATTTCTTCAATTTTATTTAGAGAACGTATAAATACAAGAGTTATATTCAAATAATTATGAAAAGCTGTATCTATTTGGTTAATTGACGACACAGTTATCAATAATAGATCTTAAAATCGATTTCCAAACTAATGACACATGAAATGCAAGAAAAAAAGATAGTCACATTACTTAAGAAGCATAGCAAGCAGCATGATATCTTGATGAATATGAGTTCTAAAAGTGATAGAAATCCTGTAGTGTTAAAGTTTTGAATTCAATGTACGGCTTTAGTTAGAACTATTATTTTGTTCAATCAAATGTGGATTACTTTCTTTGTATTAATATTTTTGAGTGTTAATCATAACAATCGATGTTTTGGAAATAGTTGGATTGATATTTTGAAATACCAGATTAAAAGAGAGTTTTCCCGAATCGCTATATTTACCAATAAATCGATGGCTTCGTCTATTTATGAAGAAAATTTTCTTCGACAAAAATTAACGAAAGGAATTTCTACTATTTCCGTTGATGTGGCCCAACACAATATTAGCTTCGATAAATCAGTGTATCAAACTGTCTTCCAAAATCCTCGAAATGTTTTTTTATTTATAATATTATATAAAAGCACACATAAGGAAAACGTAATTGAATCTATGAAAAATTTTATTGAATTATTTGTCCAGATATCAACAGTTCATAGGCGTCCAAAGTGCTTACTGATTATTGACAGTAATAGAGTTGAACCTAAAAAATCGTATGAAAACATTTTGGAATACGCATGGATGAAAAAATTTTTGGACATAACCATTTTAAGAGTAACAATTAAAAGTGATTCAAATGAAAATGTGCTTCATAATTATAATCCATTCAAACAAACTCATGATCAAAGTCCAATGAATTTAAAAGAAAACATTTTTCCTGATAAACTTTTAGATATGAAAAATTATCCAATGCGGGTGGTGGTGTGGAATTTCCCACCACATATGACTTGTATCAAAGACAGTCAAGGGAGATTGAAAGCTATTGAGGGAGCTTACTACCCATTGACGTCATCACTTGCTAAAATTCTAAATTTTAATATAACACCTGCGATTCTAATCGAAGATCAAACAATATTAAATGTTATGAAAAATGTAGCAAAATCTTTGCATAGAGGAGAGCAAAATATGATGCCAGTCATACTGCCTTTGTACAATTTGAGTTATGCTAAAGCTGTGGAAGTCGGTATGCATCTTAAGTGTTTGAAATATATTGGGGTCGTTCCAATCGTAAAACGTACTCATATTAAAGTGTCAAATGGTCTATATTATGATTTGGCAGTGTTTGCATTGATATTCCTTTCCATTTCAATTGCAGTCAAATTATTAAATTTTGAGGATCAATATTGGAAAAATAATTACATTGTTAGGATATTGTTTAATTTTAGCTTACCGAAAACACCACGTAAAGCAAGCGAAAGACATTTTTTCTTCATGTTAAGTTTAATATCTTTCACCTACTACAGCGTGATGATGCTAAATTTAATGGACATTAAGTTAATACAGGAAGAAGTTTCTTTTGATACATTCGAGGAGATAGATAAATCAGGATTTGTTCCTTATATCGAAAAAGTGTATGCTCAAGCAGCTTTTGCAAGCAACGATACATTCATTAGAAACATCAAATCTAAACTCAACATAGTTTCGAAAATAGAAACTTGTATTAATAAATTAAGAAAAAGGAAAAATGTAATATGTATTACCACTTCGCTACGTGCAAATGAGTTTTTGAGACTGAATGGATATTATCGCGGTACTCCGATTATGAAAATAACTAAAGCCGTTTTTTGGTGTGAGCCTATGGTCTATTTTTACGAGTCTGGATCTCCATTTGTTGAAAAATTTGACCAAATAATACAAAAGTTATTAGAAGGTGGATTTCAGCTATTATTGAAAAAAAAGTTGATTTTGAATGAAAATAACGATGAACACATAGACCATGCCAAAAAAGAGAAGAGTACTTTGTTTATACAATCGATTATAGTTTTAACGGCAGGTTATTTGATAGCATTTTTAATTTTCGTACAAGAATATACTATGAAATTCGTGAAAAATTCACGAAAAATTTAAAACATGACTTGAAAATGATTTTTTGTCACACAGGCACGATTTTCGCGCTTTTTGCTACCTAAAATGAGAGCTAAAAGTGCCCATTTTCAGACCGGCGGGCGCAAAAAACAT
>JAPYZB010002091.1:0-13051 GCA_030522745.1 Eupelmus kiefferi | reverse complement strand
GAAAAAATGCTTTTCTTTAATTGATTAGTCTATAATATTGGTCATTTTGTAGTTTCTGACCTTTTGATACTTTTTTCAAATTAAGTCTTTTTAAACGTCGGATTTGTAAGACTATTATAATTTTTTAAGCTACATATGTGTAGCATACATCATAAGAACACTTTTTATTAGTATTTATCATTAATAAGAAACTTCAAAATACATTAAGTTTTCAGAAGTTGTGACCATTATCCTACAATTATATCTGTAATTTAAATACGCTTATCATTCAATAACATTATAATGGTAAGAAAACATACGCTTATCATTCAATAACATTATAATGGTAAGAAAACATAGCACAAAAATTAAAAAAAAAGGTGAGTACATGTAATTATTTGTATTTTGCTGTGAATGTATAAGTAAAAGCTATTTACATAAATTACATTCTCGATATACAACGAAAAAAAAACAATGTATCAACTACTCCCAATAAAGTCTTAATAAAGTATTCCACTTGTTATCTACAACTTCGTGTACAGTCGATGTAGAATCCTTATTTTTCTTTACTAATTCATTTTAAGAAACTGCTTTAATATAAAATTTTACTACTTAAAAAAAAATTTAAGATTATAATTTACATTATAATTTATAATTATAATTCTTAATTAATAGTTTAGCAAACAAATGAATCTATCGATACACAATAAAAAAGCAAAATAAAAAATCCTAACAATGCTAACAAATGATCGCTACAAATGTATCCACCGCTACCTATACCCACAACAACCATCGCAGCAACTCTTACCACCTCATCATTACATCTTTGACATTTCATATCAATTTCACGCACATATCCATGTCACCCACTCTCTATCCTATCCAGCCCGGCACACCGCAAAGGTCAGCCTTTCGCCTCGCATCCCAGGCACAATCAATCCCGACGAATATCCACTTTTACCCGTACAAACACGCGTGTCTCTTCCTCATCAAGATTTTTTCGCCGTCTTATTATTCGCGCCCGATGACGCGCGTTTAGGATCTCGGCTCTCTCTGTGTCCGCGCGCGCGGCATATAGCCGGGCGGCCGCGCGTGAACGGCTTCATTTTTGAGAAACGCTCCGGACGGCGCGGTGCGCTCTCTGCATTTACATGTGACATATACCGCGAGTGCTCCTATACTAGTTCTCGTTCGCGCTGATTCCGATCTTTTGTATTCCGGACACCATAGCTTAGGATAGTTTCTACGCTGGAAGATTTTGTTGATCTCAAGCGTTACATGGGATACCAGTTCGCGGACGTAATGAGTGCGTAATGTAACGACTTGCCGCCGCGGGAGAAAGTGAAGTTTTGCGCGCGGGGTTTTGAAATTTTCAGCAGATTTTAAGCCGCTGATAAGGAGACACAAAAGAGCAGTGCTTTGTGAGCCGTTGAACCGGAAAGGGACGACGTGATTATATTGCGAGGAGACGCGCTGGATCGCGCGAATTTCGTGAAAGTGGTGTTGACTGTTTGTGCGATTCTACAGATGGATTACAGTGACTCGCTTGTGAGGAGAAGCTGATGAAGGAGGCAGGGGGAGAGTTTTGCGGAGATTTGGAGCTGGATACGCAGTTGGAAGAAAGTAAGTCATAAAGATTTTTTTTTACTTTTTCGCTCTGCTCTTGTAATAGAACAGAGTTTTATGGACTTTTGCGGGAACGAGCGAGTCGGGTTTACTTGGATCGGTGCAGGAAGCACCGAATTATCAGATCTGAATTATCTAATTTTTCGATGATTAGGTTCGTAGGACCTCTTGTTTTCGTCTATCCTATGAGGAATTATCTTGAATTAGGAATTGATTTTGTATCGTAATTATAATTGTAACAATTATCGTGCGTGAAAGTTACTTCAGCCCCGTGTGTACGTTTGCGTCCGAGCGAAGCGAGGGTGAAAAGGGCAACGAAGTTGAAACCACTTCCTTACTAATATATCAAACAGTATTTTTTTATACGACGTACACAAAACGAAATTAAGCCTACACTTTGTTGTTCGAGCGTGCGCAAAATCGAGCTTTGCATATGGAATTTAAAAAAATCATTTACGAAAATTAACCGTTTTATACAAGGACAAAAAAGTGGTTTTGAACCTCGTGCTTTTTTCATTGCTTTATTCGGGCGCAAACTTTTAACCAAGATTAATTATATCAAGTTTTTAAATTAGTATCAAAAATGATAGTTATTCATATAAAAATTTTGAGTGTGAGATCTGAGAATAATCAGTCTCGTGTTTTAAGTAATTACTGTGGTAAAATATTTGATTCAATGTATTAAGTACGATTAAGTTTTAATCTTTGCCATATTTTATAATATAGTTAAACTAGTTACATAAAGCAAAATAACATAAATTTTATTAACATAAAAGAATATAATTGGATCAGAGTTTATTTTTTAATCATCTAATAACAATTATACTTCTGCATATTCTAAAAGTAAACTAGTTTTACTTTCCACTTGTTGAAAACCAATATAACACTTTTTTCAAAGCCTATCACCATTTACTGGAATGCAAATTTTCAGATAGTTGCTAAAGTAGAATATTTAGTTTGCTTTAGAAAAAGTATATTTGCAAACACGCAAAAGAAGTAATCCAAGAAATTGATAGTGCCTTTTAATATTTTCAAAATTTTATTTCTATATTTAAGCTTTAGGCAATATGTAAACATATGATTCGAAATTTTAAGCTTTTAAGGTTAATTAAATAAAGATTATTAATAGCTGTGCTCATTATTTATAAATATCGAATAATTTCATGATACAATTTTTGAATAATATATAATGAAATATAACAATATAGACATAGTAAGCAAATGCAGATGCACTTAAGGTCATTTTTTGTATATAAAACCATAGTTAATTTTTCAATTGCCTTTACATACTTAAAAAATTAATATTTTTCTTAATTTACAATATCCTTTACCTCATTCACAAGCCCTTTTAATTATCAATATTACCAATGTCTATAATTAAAATCGCGTAATCAACCTATAAGTACACATGTCGCTCAAAATTTTACAATCATGTAAGCTCTAAACCGACCTTACCTATCCAAAATTCTACAATACTCAAGCCTCTCGTAACTTTAAAACTCAACTACTACACAGATATTTACGCTCGGCAATAATAAAAATCATTCGCGCGCTCCCAGCTCTATCGAAACGCGCGCAATATCCATCCTCAAAGAAAGAAACGGCGCAACGCACTAGCTTTTCTCTCGCCTTTTTCCACGCGCGTGCCTGTCCTTTTTTCTCCTGTACACTCGACTAGCTAGCGTAATCCGACCACGAGCTGGAAAATTTCTGATCGAGCGCGATGTTGCTGCGCCTCGGCCGTGGACGCACGTAGTGCACACACGAGCTGCTGTATCATTAGGAGTTAACATAGTCGCATTATTACGGTAAGACAATAATTGGTCAAAGAGTAGCGCGCCGGAAGTTTCACAAGTAAGCAAGAAGACATGCGAAATAATTGGTCTGGACGCGTATACAAGCGGTTAACTTTCCCGCGCCGAAATGTGAGCAGAGCCGATTTTTTACGTTTGGGTATTGAAGGTTTTTTTTCTAGTAGCTAAATGAGCTGGTTTGGAATGTCGGTAATGTGCGTTTTTGAATCTTAAATTGTGGTTTTTTATTTGGAATTGTATTTGATAATTAAAGGTTTTTAATTTTTACTTTACTAGAAATCGGTTGAAATAAAAAGGTACTTTATTTTGAATTTAATTTTTTAGTATTATTTTATTGTTTCTATTTACAGTAAAAGTTTAGTTATAAATAATATTGAATAGATCAGAATTGTTCTTTACCTTCTTTATCTTATATTTAAATTAATCGTATTAAAAAATGATTTACCACTTACATGATGATAATAATATATTAAATAGATTCTTGAATTGTATATGACCTCACGTTTCCATGACCTTAGACAGAGTTAGATGAACACATTTATTTAGCATGTTATCTAGATATGTTAATTTAAAAAAGCACAGGTTTAGTTTTACAGCTTTATTAAAACATATTAGAATAAGTTTTTTTTATCAGGTTTTCCAACTCTATTGTGATGCGTGTCACGAACTTCTTTTAATATATATTTTAAAATTATTTGATATTTGTACCATCACTACGTGAAATTCTCTTTCTTGGCCTCAAGTAACGCTTTATAAATAGATAAATCTAGTTTTATCAATTCATAAGATGATAATAAAGATATTTATTGTAATAATACAAATGCTTTTATTTACAAACTAGAACAATTTTAATGATCTAAAAAATTATATAATTACAAATTATATGATTTAATTTTTGCACAGATACAGTTAATGCATCTGAAATAAAAAAAAACTAATAATGTAACATCTTTTGATATATTGCGTTGAAATCTCCAAAGTCCATTACATCCAAAATTGATTCTACAAATCATTGTGTAGAGAACATTGTTTTTCGATACTCTATCTCTATTTCTGTAAACAAAATCTCAATTACCTGTGGATTAGATCCAGAAGATTGGATATACTAAATTAATTAGTATCTTTGAATCCGTTTTATTTAGTTGTTCTGGTATCCAAAAACTTAATATTTCTGAAAAAATTTATATTTTAATGCAAATATTTATTACAATTTTTCATATCCTACATATTAAAACTAAATTCATTAAAAAGATATAGTTTTTCTCAAGCTTATTATAACACTTGAATATAAGATATTTTAAATTTTAATAAACTCTATTTATATCAGTGTACTACTCATATAATTTGCGATTATAAACTTTTTCATTTGCATTATGTAATTAACGAGTTCTTAGTGATCTTACGAGATGGAAAGTCGATGTAGCCATGGACTTGATACTGGTCTGTAAATAACATTGTTTTTCTTTTAATAAATAATGAAACAAAAAAACTGTAATTAAAAATAATGTTTGTTTACATAAAAACTATTTTTTAATTGTTTTAATAAATTTATTTTTAAAAAATAATACATTATAATACTAATATAATAGTGTATGACCAATATTTAAAAGTAGCTACTAGAAAAAGCTATTTCTGCTTATCAAATGGTTGTATGTCATTATGCAAAAACTTTTAGTGCCGACAATTTGAACATTGACAATTAGATCACTAGTAAGGTCTATTATCAAAGAAAAATACTTGCATAAAAATTTTTCCTCATAATGACAAGCATCAATGTAAGCAAATCAGTTGGTGATATTTTTTCTTTATCGCCAAACAGATTCGCTATATACGAGACCTTCAACCGTTAATTTAGTTTTATATTACTTTATATTTATAAATAAAAAAAGTTCGATCTATTCAGACGACTTTTTTGTAATTCTAGGATTAAATTAAAATTTATAAATTCTCGATTTATTATATTAAATGTGTAATTCGATTTATGATATGCAAATGGATTATCAGATTTTTTTATAATTGTGTCGTAGATGTTTTGTTTTCTCAAAAGAAATTTTATAATGGTGACATTTCTTAAATTTCAGTTTTCGATGTTTTCTGCATTTAGAAAGTATAGTTCTCAGGATGATTTCTGTCTGCATGTGTATATGTACATGTGTATATACGTATTATGTAAATATGAATGTGCGTATGTTCATAAAAATATCATTAAATCATTAGTATCACTCTTGTAATTGTATAAATAACATTAATAAATTGTATAATTACAGATGAAATAAAATAAAAGACCTAGTAAAAAAAAAAAGAGTTTAACTTTTATATTTGTAGAAAAAGATTGATTATTTTCTGAAGGTAATCATTATGTCATTATTAATATTTCATTACATTGTCGTGTAATTAAGAGTTTAGCTACCACTTACTTTTTTATGAAAAATTAGTTATTCAAATCTAAGAAAGGCATGAAACTTTAAAATACGCAGTTATGGAAATTACATTAGCATTAAATTGGATTCTTAAGTGAAATTATGCACGAAGTATTGATTTATTGTTATCTTGACATTTTTTCCATTTTCGCGTATTTGTATTTGATGAAAGGTGCATAATAGTTTTATAAAAAAAACTTATAAATGACCGTATCATGAAGTTTCATGTTTATTAACAATTCACTTTTGATGAATTAGTAATTTACTATAACACCGTTTATTGTTAGGAAAAAATGTATTGATGAACCAAAACTGTAAATGTACAATTTTCATTTTTCGAAAAATCGTGATATTTTAAGGTATTTTTATAATAAAACTTTGACAAAATAATCTAGTAAATTCGTTGAACTATTAGGATCGATCAACTGGTGCAAAATAAATCAATTCTGCTTCAAACTTTATGAAAGAAGAATAAAGACTTGAAAGCATAAACAAACAAACCGAAGAAAATATCAGAACGATCTTTCAAAATAGCGCGATATTATTACTCCTCAATTGCAAAAAATCTAATGAATTTTCGTAAACTCAAGCTTTCGCAATCCGCGCTAACCAATCGTATAAAAACAGCAACAAAAGTACATACCCAGTGAAGAAGAGACCCGGTCGCACCGCGGCATATAAGTGAAAATCGCATCGGACTTGCGCGCACGCGAACGAGATTGACGCACCATAACGAACGCGCGGTGGCCGAAGTCTAGTGCAGCCTGCTCTACGATTAAGGTCAACAAAACTTTCTTTTTTCCCCTCGTCTGTGCAAGGAGCGACGATCTTTTTTTTTGGTCGATGTTTTAGTGTTAGATCGCTAAGATATACGTGTGCATATGCTAGTTTTTTTTAACTGTAAATTGCCGTGGTTCGTGATGCTAAATCACTTTTAAATGACTATGAGTTTCAGATTTTACCATTTTTCCTTGCTGCATGGCTGTTGGTGTAGGACGAATGTTTTTGTGTGCATGAAATTAGTTGAAGTTTCTATGATAGTTAGAGGTTAGTGTATTGTAGATAGATTGATCAGTTTCGAAAAGTGCAAGTTATGCGGTTAGAAATCAGAAACAGCTGGGCAAAAAACGTTTTTTTAATCTACTTTTTTGTGGAGATTAATTTTAGATTTTAGCGTACATAAGTATTTATTTTTATGATAAAAATCTGGCGCATTACTTGCAAAAATATATTAAATTAGGTCAATCCGTGCGTGCTATTACATATAATTTTTGTTGTCCTAAACGCATATTATTATTGAAAAAAATATAATTTTCGCTACTTAAAACAAAATATATTTGAGTAGCCTTTTTTTCTTTTAATCATCATTTTAATTATCATCATTATTTTGAAAAATTCAAGTACATTTAAACTATTAAGTAAAATATTAAGCAAAAGCCTGAATATAAATTATAATATATAAATTTTTTTATTGAAAAATAAGTGAGTGATATTATGAT
This sequence comes from Eupelmus kiefferi, assembly GCA_030522745.1. Taxonomy (NCBI): domain Eukaryota; kingdom Metazoa; phylum Arthropoda; class Insecta; order Hymenoptera; family Eupelmidae; genus Eupelmus; species Eupelmus kiefferi. The sequence goes on along the minus strand of JAPYZB010002091.1, from coordinate 5,713 downwards.
ATGAATTTTAAGAGATGCAATTTTAAGTTATACGGAAATCGCGAGTACACACGTTTTCATTCATTAAATTCACAAAGTCATGATGGTATAAGTATTTTGACCGATTTGGTGTCCACAAAATGATTGTAATCAAAACCAATTTTGTTTGTTATTATTACAAGCACGTAATATCCTCGATTTGCTTGATAAATACAATTCGTATTCCTGAAATATAGGTATTATAAACAACAACATGAACTGATTTCAACTTAATAAAATGAAATTTCCTTCAAATTGAAAAAATAGCCTATTAGCAAAGTCTTTATGTGATTTTGTATAAATGATATCATTTTTAAAATTACTATATTTTTCTAAATAAGATTAAGTATTTTAATTTTTTTTATAATAATTTTCATTTAGATTTAGAGATTTATGTTTAATAATGTTATGGTGGTACAATCTGGTCAAACAACAGTAAAGAGAAAAAGAAAACTTCAAAAACTAGTTTTTAAAATTGTGTCGTAGAATATATATGCAGAATTTTTAGTAAAGATTGGATTTTTATGCATCTACCCAAAAATTTATAGCCATCTTATATCTAGATAAAATGCTTAATGGACCAATAAATTTACTGGTTGTTTAAAAAATGATGAAATCCAAAAGAATATATTTCTTAACAAATTTATCTCAAAAATAAAATTTATGCTCAATATAAGCTTCTTAATATAAACCGATTGCATGGGAAAAATAAAAATATTTTTTGCAAATTCAGAGAGGGATAATAATTTCTTCTTTTATACTTGTAGATAAGAATATTATCAGAAACATAAACAAATAGTATTCATATTTATCATGATTAATATTCATAGATATTTTTTTCTCGCACTTTTTTGGAATTGGTTTGATTCAACTTCTAAAAATGTAGAGTGACTTCACCAGTGGTTGAACGGTAAATTACCTTTATTTTACAGCATTTTTCAAAAACATAATATTTTTTACATTTTGGACATGCAACCCTGATTCTTCCAAACAATTTTTGAAAAAGTTATATTTTTATCACACAATATTTCTACATTTTCTATTTGATTAGCTAAAAATATTATCCAAACAATCTTAATTTCACTTGTAGCATTTAGATTAAGGAAAAAAGATTACCTTCTAAAGCACAACCAGTTAGCAAACTAATCTTCTGAGTTTTTAATTACGTCAAATCCGGAAAGCTAGTTACTCATAATAACTCAATAAACCTGACTTACTAAATACAACCCACCATTCAAACAAAACACCACCGACCTAAATACCATTCGACTTCTCAAAAAACTGTGACGATCAATCACAGTTACGCCCGCAGGGTCAAGCATCCAGCGCGCCAGTCTCGAGATTTCGCGGCCAAACATTGCGCGCTTTTCGCTCCACAAAGCAAGCGAATGCCCGAGCGTGGAAAATCTGCTCCGGTCCGGATATTGGCCAATGGATCTATCGGCCTCGCATTTTTCCAGGCCTTGCACTACTCCTGCACTGTGATATACGGGAGTTTTCGCAACAGGATGTTTGCAGACCTTGCGTACGCAAACGCGTGCATGTATATACCTCCCTGCTTTTCTTTTTTTTTTTTGCTCGGCGTGAAAAGCGCGCGTCTTTCACCGCGACTGCGAAGATGTAGATAGGTCGAGTTTGAACGTGGTTGCTGAGGTGTGTTTTAGATGATTGGGTTAATTTTCTTTTTTAGATCGGTTGTCTGGCTTAGGTGTTTTATTATTTTGAGGGGAGAGTTTTTAATGGATTTTCGATGTAAGAAAAATTCTGCAAAGATTTCATAGCGGTGTAAAGTTTTTGTTTAATTATTTTTAATTGATACAAAATAGAAGTTTTTACAAAGATTAAAAATGCATTAGTAAATATTTCAACATTTTCACAAGTATCTTTAGAAAAACAATTAATAAAACAAACTAACGTTCTTTATTATATTCGCATTAGTTCAAAACCCACAATAAACACACAAGCACACGCACCTTCACAGTAGCAATCGGAAATCATAAACCATCTGCATCGTGCAATCCAGTCGCCGCAGACTTCCTTTCCTTACTAGTATACAATAATTAATAAAGCAACGGAAGCAGATGTCTTAAAAACAAGCGCAGATTTATCTTACCTCCCGACAAACCTTCTCCTTAATGACATCTATCGTAGAAAAGGAGAGGAGAAAAAATACGTCGTCGAAAAGTCTGCGGAGAAACATCGAGAGACGGGCTGTAATGAAGGGTTGCATCGGCCCGTGACTTGGTCGCAGCCGCGATACGCACTTCAATGTACTTAGACTACTCCGCGTTTAATTTTCCGACGCACTTTCACTGAGCGCGAGCCATCGAGCCTCTTCGATTTTACTTTTGTCTCTTCCATTGTTGCCGTTTTGCTCACGAGCAAGCGATTCGATTCTGAATTGTCTTTAAGGATTGTTTGGTTTTTTTTATCTTGTTTTTGATTATTCGAGAGAAAACGGATTGTTTTATCGGATGGTGGAGTGGATTGTATGTAGTTTGAAAAAGATTTAGTAATAAATCTCATACTTACTTGTAGAAGATTCAATGATCATATATATGTTTCAATAATTTTGTATCGATTCTTTAAAGTTTAAAAAGAATTAAAATAGGCTGTAATAATGGTAGAATTGAAAAAATAATTTGGAGAGACGTCAATGAGAAAGAGAAAAACCATTAGAAAAAGATGAGCATTTTTATATTAATTATGTTAATCTGCCACTAATTTTTTTTCATGATAGTTTAATAGATTTTGGTTTGATAAAATTTTTGTAAACTCTAAAAAATTTTTGATTAATTAAAGTTTTAATTTAATACATGAATGTCTTTATTGAGTAAACCTATGTTTTTGTAGGTTTACTTGAATTTCAATTTGTGGCAAATATTTATAATAGTCAATTTAATTAGTAAAAAGAATTTAGAAGCTCCTGCAATTCATTATTCTGAAAGATATTTTATGGAAATATATTTGAAACATATTTTGTATGAGCTGATTATTCTGTTGTTCGTTCCAAGAAATTGCATGAAATTCAAAAAAATAATTTTCTTGAATTATCTTATCTATTTCCAATGTCAATTTTGAAAATAATATGCATTAAAAACTTCTGTCAACTGCAATTGATGGTGTTTTCATTTTTCTTCCTTCATTTTTTCACTACACTGTTTCTTTTACGTAACTTTAAAGATAAAAACCAATTGACGATCTGATAAATTTGCGAAAAACGTGTATATCAATATTTTTTAAGTTGCTTGAGATTTTGAGACTTCTGAATTTCGACACGAATAATGCACATAAGAATAAAAGTAAACTTTGATTGCCAATCTAAAAGCTTGATTAAAATTTTTAAGCGTGAAAGTAAAAAAATTGATCCTTAGTGACCCTGAAATAATATTTAAAAATCATTCTTAAACTATCGACAAACATTGACACAAGGATTAAAAATTCGCAAGTATTTCAGCTCGTACAGCACAAAGAAAAGGAAGGAAGCAAAAGAAACGATGAAGGAAGGAAGAATTGGTGGGTTGGCGTGATGTTTGTTTTTCCCTATATAATGACGCATATTTTCGGGGATCTCCCATCAATTGCTTACAGCATCTTCTCATCATTATTTTTTGCTTATTTTCTACGCATAATAAAGATCCTCGTGATGCTCACGTTTAAAGGGCACCGAAAAGGGAAAAGGCCAACGACACGCCAAAAATGATGATGCAACTGAAGGAGAAAAAAAAGGGAAAAGGAAGAAAAGGAAGATAGAGGAATAACTTGTTGGAAAGGAAAGGAGTAAAGGAGGATTGATGATTATAAGGGTTTTAAGAGCCGAAAAAGGGAAAAAAAGCTTTCTTAATGGGGAAGATTGTTTTGAGGTCGTTGTACTACGGTGCACTTGACTTTGTCTTTTGGTAAAAATTTAATGCATACGTAAAGGTAATGGAATTTACCACTTTTTTTTAATTGAATAAAAGATTCCTACAGTCATGCGTATTTCTTTCTTGGTGAATAAATATTTACAACTTTATATTGGATTCGGAAAAGGTCCATAAACATTTTGAATAAGATATTTTTTTTTCTTTTTTCTCTTTTTTGAAAACGAAGGTGAATCTGAAATTTCTTTGTTTGAGATTTCTTCTTATCTTTACAAGTAAGCTTATAATTCTATGCACAAAATTTTACGTGCCTCACAGTTCTAAAGGTTGACCAATGACCTCAGAATTTCCAGATTTTTTTGTCGGACCTAAGCAAATTTCGGCTTTTTTAAAAGTTCACGTACGATGCATAAACGCTCACGCGTTAAAATTCACACTTTTAAATGCCTGTATTCATTTCTAACACTTAAACACATGCCATTTCATTCTGGATTCATTTCCAAGGAATGCTCGCAAGACTCTTTCAAAGAGCTTCGCGGCCTAAATTCGCCTCCAACTACTGGCTTAAAAAAACTCCCTTCTATTCTCCCCTTAAAAATTGATAATATTCGATATGTTAATTTTAAGCGCGTTAATGATATGCAATCATCTAAAAACGATCCGTAATTATACAGTAGCATTCGCAATCGCTATTACCTTCACTTCTAAGTAAAAAGCCAGAGAGAAGCGCCTGGTTACGACTTTGAAAAACGGAGTGAAAGGCGAGGGGAAAAGAAAGAGACGATTTGCAAGGAAAACAGGAGAAAGGATACTGACGCACATAAGAAATACACGAGTCCGCGTATACGGAGAAAAATGAGTTTTGAAAATAAGAAGGATGAGAAACGCCGGGGAGAGAGCGAGGGAGAGTGAAAATATCGATGCGCTTCGTCCATGGAAATCCTCTTTTCGCTGCGTTCACGAGTGTTGACTTTAGAGTTTTGTGCGCGGGCTGCTCCGGCGCGGTATGACGTAGTGACATAACTTCGTCTTTTTTTTCCCCACCCGGCGACGATGGCGTAGTGATGATTCGGCATTTTCGTTAATTTCTGCGATGCGCCGCGCTCGAATGCATTTTTAATCTTTTTTCGGTAGACCGCTGGATGTTTTCGATGTTTTATGTGGAGGAATAATATTATCGATAGTATTGGGAATGCATTATGTGTTGATGTATATTTGAAGCTATATTTTTGATTATTTTCAAGTTATTAGTCATTTATTTGACAGTTAAAATAAATAGAGACATTTTAAGTCTTCATATAATTAAAATGAAATGTTATTTAAATACTACTTGCTTGTAATTGCGATTTTTAAGACCTTCAAAGAACGTATTATTTTTTTTAATGTTCTCACAGTATAATTTTATAACTTAGCTTTTTGAGATGCAAAAACTAATTTAGAAATTTATTAATTTATAATTTATCAAAATATTTGTTTATGAATTGAGATTATTTATATACGCTATTCGAAAAAAGTTTATACCTGTTTTTTTGATTGTATAAATTTTTTTCTTACAAAAATAAGTTATAACTAATACAAAAACTTTTTCATCTAAAATACTCAAATCCCGAATTACTTTGCATCAAACTTGATTATTACCTGCATCAAAAGGAAATAACCACTCTTTTCTCCATACAACAAACAGCCACTCCCAACAACTCTCCAAACAACACCACAACAACAAACTCACCGACTAAGGTATCAGAACTCAGTTTAAACCTGAAAAAATAATCAAATTTAAATATAAAAATAAATTTTTTTTCTCTTTAATTTTAATTAAAGAAACTTTTCTT
>JAPYZB010002090.1:0-13156 GCA_030522745.1 Eupelmus kiefferi | reverse complement strand
CAAAAGTACTGAATAAATTATCAAGAGCTACAATCGGCCCGAATGAAATTATCAAATTACTTTAAAATATTCGTACCATCAAACTAAAACATGATATTTCCCACTAATCAAAACGTTAATAACCACAAACATTCGAAATCCCCGAAATTTTAGGAAACATTAATTACCCTAAAAGCATAAATTCCCACCATTTAATACACCAATACCTCAACACACGTTATCCAACCGAATATGCCTAAAAACTGGCGGACCTCCAAAAACAATCCCACCTCATAATCAATCCCATTAAAAAACGCAATACACAAAATCCACCTCCACTCCAAACCTTCCACAATCAAATCCCGAATTAAAAACCCAAGCTCTCATCAAATCTAAACCATCTCCCCGAATGAATCCATCTATATACGTCCGTTACACCCACTCCCGGCTCAGAATAAGCCGGGGCGAAAATGGAGAAACGGAAGAGTCGTTTGTACCACGAAGCGCGAGGTCGCGATTGCGTGCGGGGCGCAAGCTCTAGGCCCGCGCGCGTCGCGCCTATATACCTCAGCCGAGGCGCATGCCGACATGCTAAGACGATAACTTTTATTCCCGATTACGGAACTCGCGCGAGCGAGCGAGGAATCCCCGCTGATTGAATCTTCAGCAAACATTTTGATTCTTCGAGGCGGAATGTGCAGCGGAGGCTCCGAGGCTGGATTTACGTGTGCGATGAAATTCAAGTCTCGTCGAGCTATTGGAATGGGAGCTTTTTATTGTGCTTCTTTTGTTTTCGTGCTTGGCGTTCTTGCGGGACGTGTAATGGGACAAATTTGAATTACGTGTAACGGTGGGTTTTGTCGCGAGGGATGTTATGGTATTTTTATGGGTGTTACGGCGCTGATTTATTGGAGCGATTCTGGTGGATAGTTAAATAGGATTTTGATGGAGCTACACATGAATAATTACGTGGTTGAGACCTTTTTGATTTTCCGTCTCCGGAGGTTAGTTACAGCATAATGAAAATGGATCTGCTCATATTATACTTATGAAAGTTGAGTAATTGGAGAATATAAAGATAGAAAGAAAGAAATTACAGCGGCTCATTACACAAATTACTTTGAAATAGCCCGAGCGCGGCGCTTTCCCTGTGTCTGCAGCTGATGCCGAAATGAAGTTTTTCGGTTTGAACTTTTACGTTCTTAAATTATTTTTCTCTACTTTAAATTGAACTACTTTTTCAGGCTTATGTTTCACCACTCCGTTTACAAAGTTCAAGAATTCATCCCATTTTTTTCTCTCCCTCTCTCTCAAACCCGCAATCCGCAAGTTTCTCGAATTGAATAACTTATTTGTAACATAATATCTTAACCCGATATTACAACGTAATCCTTTCTTCAGCAATCTTATTTCCACGTCTCGCCTTAAAGACCCACGAAAAGCAGTATCTATTTTCTCCCAAGCGAATATCATTAAAACACAAAACCAAACGCCCAGGCAGCACCGGTTATAAAGCTCGCTTTTACCTCTCCCCACACCGCGCGATCCCAGCTCGACTCCAACTTTTGACGTCTGAGCGTATAAAAGCGCGTAATGCGGGGGTGGCGACACCGTTGATTTACCGAAAGGAATAATTCTCCTGCTCGCGCGAATTTTCCCTCGCCCGTAAAAGAGAGGGGGGGGGGCGAAGCTAGAGAGAGGAAGAAGAAGCAAAACAGCGCTGGAAAATTGCGCGAGTATAGCGCTAAAACCGCGCAGCTCGCGCCCCCGAGGCGAGAATGCGCGCCTGGCTCCCTCGTGCTTTATTTGCTCTCCTCGAACGGTTATAAGGCGGCAGCGAGGTGCAAAAGAAAAAAACAATCTCCGATCGCTCGGCTCGCCTCCGAATGTATACGTGCGCCGCGGAGCGAGAAAACAAGGCGAGAAGCCTCGATTCATTGGTATATAAGAATGAATTCCGCCGGTGGGTGAAACAGTGGCGGAGGGAAAAAAATTACTTCGTTGCGAGAGAGAGGCGGAGAAAAAATAAAGCGACGGGTGGGAGGGAATTGCGAGAAGCTCAATAAGAGGAACGAGAGAGGTTGGGAGAAGGTAGTTACATGGTGTGTGAGGCGCGCCCAAGTTTTAATTGAGTTATTGCGCTCGGCCTCTTTTCTTTTCTCATTATTTTGCAATTATAAAATACAAATTGCGGCTATAAAAGCGCGATGAAAAGCATCTGAAGTGGGAATCGCGTGGATATTAATGGTTAATCTGTGATGGGGAAGGAGAGGAGGAAGTTTATTTGTGAATAATGTTTGAAGTAGCTGCTGCTGCCGATTAATTTATTGGGTTGGTTTTAGAATTGTAATGAATAGTTTATTATAATTATTTAGTATTGAGTGAACGAAAACTTAATGAAGGTACTTAGCTGATTGAAATTGATTTATTTTCTTTTTGTAGTAGCTTTGCATTACGCCACGTAAAATATTTGTTAAAAATAAGTAATAACCTTTTGATATTTAATTTCCTCGCGAGGCCACGCGCTTAAATCTTTGATAGAATAACCTATATAAACTCTGTTTTATTAACTTCCATTAAAACTTTTATATGCATGCATTCCCAAATATCTTAAAATTAAACACCACAAAAAAGCTCGCTCGCCACTAAATCCCACCAACCTTTCGCCTACAAAAATCCGCTGTTCGAGCTGTATAAAAACCACTCGTCAATATTTCTTATACATACCTCAAAAGAAAATCAATCCCCCCTTCAAACTTTCCCCATAAAACCAAAGTCCCATCCTTAGACCCATCCTTCAGAAACAGAAAATCCTCACTCCTCGCTGCTCGCCATCGGAAACCCGTCATTAACGAATTCAAAAGAAAACACAAAGGGGGACGAGCCCGCAGCGCCACAACGAAGAAAAAAAAAATTACCGCGCGCGCGTGCACAGAGGGGAGAGACCGAAAAATGCGCAGCCCCACGTGGAAAACGAGTCGTCGCGGTTTTGTAAAACAATAAGCCTGGAGGGCCCCTCGACTATCGCGAGGAGGGAGACAGCGCTAGGAAAGTACCGGCGTCGTCGTGTAACGCGAGCTTCTTCAAGCTAGTGTTGACGACTCTCTCATGCGAGTGGTGTATAGGTATGCGAAGAGAGTGTGTAGAGGAGCGCTGGCTGGGATCTCGGGGAGCGCGCACGGAATCTGTGTATACGTGACCGAGGCTGGAGGATTTTCACGGGACGTGTCGAATTTTCATCTTCGAGGAGGAGATCTGAATTTGGGAGCGGGTTGGGAATATGTTTTTGCGGGGATTTGATGGCACGGCGTGCTGGGATATTATTGCGTAGTTGAAAATCGGTTTGAATTTGTGAAGTCGCGCTGCGGGGTTCGTGTTTGAATGGGTGCAGATTAGTTGAATGCATTTTTTTTGTGAAATATTGAATTTATATGAATATTGTAATAATTTTGGGCTTTTTTACACTGAAATTTACAAAAAAGGAGGTTGATTCCTGTATTTTGCAATTATTTATATATGAAAGCGTTAGCGAGCTGTAGTTATAAAAACAGTAAACGAATTATTAACTGAAAAAGATATTGAAGCAAACAATTAAATTTTCGCCAGTAATTAAATAAAATATTTTAACTTTACACACGTTATCTTCGAAGCCCTATAATTAATGCAAATGTGGAAGCTTAAACACGTATGTACATTTTAAAAATTTACTGAAAAGAATTATTGCGTGCACGATTTCTAAATAAAAAGTTCTAGGGATTCATGAAAATATTGAAAGAAAAAGGCAAAAAATAATTCCAGCAATAATTATTCAAACGGTCTGACGTCAGTAATAACGTTCAATATCCCGCGTATTCATCGTTCCCAAACAACATCCAGCCCCGCGCAAAACATCCCACGCAATCTCCGATCTCGCAAGAAGCCCGAGCCGTTTCAACCCATTTCGCGCAAGTTCATAATCGCAAGCTCGAAATACAGAGCCCCGGCAATGCGTCCTTCGCTTCGCGCTCAGAAAAAGCTCGTATAATACACACACGTGCGCAACTCAAAGCTCGCAAGCTCGAGCGAAAAACTCTAAAACGGGCCGTCGCAAAAAAGCTCCGGCAACTCACAATATCAAACTCGAGCTTTCGCAAAAAAGCTCACCCGCTCCGATTCAAATCATCCCGCTCGCCTCTCGCGCTTTTAATTCATTTTTTCCCGCGCTTTTTACATTCGAAGCAAGCTTTCCGCGCGTCACGCACTCGCTCAACACCCTCGGCAGAATGCATCAAGCCGTGTATACACACAAGCTACACAGTCGCGCGTCGAAGCAGCAGCAGCAGCAGCAGCAGCAGGAGCACTAGCGTCGTGGCCACGCGTCGGCGCGGTAAATCAATCTCGGCTCGCCGCGAGGCAATAGCTCCGGCTTGGCGACGCGCCGGCTACGTATGAAAATTAAAACGGTATATCACGGGGAAAATCTGGTTAGCCGAGGAGCTTTAAAAGAGCATTATGGCGCCTTGGCTTGCCGCCTCCCCCCTGAGATTGTGCGCGCATTTCGTTAAACTACCGGCCTCGTGTTTACTGCCTGCGGCGTAAAGTCGCGCGCGCTCCGGCCGGCATATTTCATTGTTGCTCGGAAAATGTTTTCGCCCGTCTGCTCGTACGTATTCCTCACTTTTCACCGCGAAATGCGGGAGATAGAGGGAGTAAGCGCGCGGCGCGCTGCGCGAGTGCACGGTCTGGAGGCTAATGAAATGCACTTTGTGTCATTAACGAGAGGGCGCAAGCAGGTAAAAATATGAACGAGCGAGCTTGCAAGCTCGCCGTTCTTTTTTCCTCTCTCTCTCTCTCTCTCTCTCTCTCTCTCTCCTCTCCCCCTTCATTTTTTTCCTCTTCTCTCTTGTTTTGTTCAATTGTCGCTTTGAAGATTCATTGACACTTTGCGCAAGCTCGAGCCCATTGTTAGTCCCTCGTTTGCCCCGTCGCTGATGAAATAATGCGGCCGCCGCTTTGCGCGATTCGTCTATAATAATAAAGAGCACGAGAAGAGGGGAATAGAAAGAGAGAGAAAAAAAGGTGAGCGGCGCGAGGTAGTAAAAGAAGAGGAAAGAATAATGAATTCACGACTAGAGAGAGAGAGAGAGCACAATGGGGGCCCAAAGAGCCTCCTACGTGTGAATGCCAGGAGAGCTTCCGCGTTGGAAATTGAATTAAAATTCTTAGAGACTGACAAGCAGCCGCGGCGGGGATAATGAATGATACAGACCGAACGATAATTAACCAAATCGTGAAACGCGATTCGTCACGGGGGAGCGAGTATACAAGCCGACAGCTCGAGTATTTATCGCGTATTCTCCCAGCTGTTTCCGTATATATCCACTTCTCCCCCCACGCCTCCTGAGCCCAAGAAACAAAGAGCCGCGACACGAATTCGTGAGCGTGATTACGCCCTGGGCGGCGACTCTGTGCCTGTTTCGAGACTCGCTCATTTCTCTCCTTTTTTTTTACGTTCTTTTGTAAATTTAGTTTACACTCGGAAGGGAGGAGAGAGGGAAAAACAATAGGAAAATTTGAGGAACAGTTGTATTTTACGGCTGGACGATACTTCGCGCGAAATGGTTGAAAAAGTGGCACAGTTTTTTCCGCCACAGTCATTGTCAATGCTGTCGCGCGCTGCGGCGGTGAGGGTAGAAAAAAAAACGTTGCCCGTAAAAAGTTGACCCACTTGCGGCCGCCTTTTTTTATACCTTTTTATTGCTTAAGTTATTGCATCATTATTTGTAACGGGGAGAGCTAGAGTAGAGCCTTATGGATTCAGCGGTAAAAAAGAAAAAGAAAATAAGTGTTTATTAGGCGGGGATATCAAACTCCACACTCTAAAAATACACACCCGTGACGATGTAATTTGCCTTTGATACCCCCCTGGAAATAATAGCATTCTCCCAAAGTATAAGAATACGTTATAATTAACTCAAACACAGAATCCTCAAGAATAACGCATAAAGCCAACCCTTCCTGAATTCCTCAACAAAAATATCTCGACTTCATATCGAATTAAGCGTCGAAAATCCAAGGCACGCGCCTCCTTCTGTCTCCGGCGCTTTGTTTCTCTTTCCCCGGCGGCCGGCTTTATTTAATTGAATAATTAAGGAACGAGAGTGCCGGAGACACGTCGCCGAGGATAACGCCGGGACTCGCGCAGGCGCGGAACAGATGCAGCCGGCTTTTAAAGAGCGCGCGGCAAGCTGGGCCATCGCGAGGAGACGTGATCCGAAAAGACACCTTGCTGGCTCTCGACTATTTTTAGAGAGAGAGGGAGATTGTGGGATCTTCTATTTCTAAGCTTGAGCTTTCTTTGTGTTTGTTGTGTTAGGAAGGCGGGCGATGCAGTTTTTAAAGAAGGTGCTTGGCGCGTGCGGGACTTGTTTTTTTTTCAAGGGGTGGGGGCTGTTTATGGGAGATGGGTTTGTTTGCGGAGAGCTTTTGGGGATGGCTTTGTGACTTTTTTTGTTTGTTAGTGTTTGATGAGGGATTTGATAGGGGTGCTAAAGTTAGAGGTGAGTTTTGTGAAATTGAGAGTGTGAGTGAGGGAAATCTGAGGAAAGTAACGTTTTGGTTGGCTGAGTAGTACAACTAACTAATGTTTAATTCTAAAAAAAGAATATTTTTCAAAGTGAACTTGGCTCTTTTTGGCACTGAGAGCTCTAATTATCTACCGATGCATTTCGATCCAGGGTTTATTTAAGTTATCAATTACGAGTTGGAACTTTGTACTTTAAAAATTCTAGGTTTAGTTAGATGAAATGAAGGAGAAGGTGGAAATAAACTTATATATTTAATCAAAACTCGAAGTAAAATAAGCAGTCAATTTAAAGATTGGATGCTGCTCTCAAAACTTTTCAAAGCTGTTCTAATTTCATATTTTAATTAGTTTTGTTGTACATTTGCTTACTAATACTATATACGCTTAAAAATAATTCATGAACTGATATGACCCATATTTCATCCAGAAATAAAATGAAATAATCATTATGTTACATTAAATAATTAAATAATTTAATTAATTAATTATTATTTACGATAATTAATTTATAATTAAAATTACAAGAATTTATTATATCATCAATTTCAAATTTTAAATTTGATTAACTTCTACTTGTTAATAACAAGAACAAAAATATATATTCCAAAATTGCAAATTAAATTGATAAAAAATAGATTTCAAAATTACCGGTATCTACAAAACATTAACACCGCCCTAAACTCAAAACACACGATTAACGAACACTACAAAGAGCAAATACCCACATACGAAATCGACAATCGCTCGTGACACACATATTACCAGCGCAATTTCCAACCCGCCTCACAATTATTCAAATCACAATCAAACCTAAACGCCGCTCCCCAGAACAAAGGATCCACCTCGCGCATCCGCAACAATTTCGCGCAAAAGCTTTCCTATATCAAGATACCGTATTCGTTTGCGCCTACGCATACCACCCCCTCGCGCATAATGCATTTGTTCAGCGAGTATTAATAACGATACAGCTCCGCGTGGAAACGGTATAAGTCACAGTTGGGGGTGGCAGCAGCGCTCGGGACGAGGAACGCGCTGGGGGGCGCAAGACGACGAGGTTATTAACAGGATAATTAGGCGCAGCGACTGAAAACGCTTCGCCGGTAATTAAAGACGGGCCGAAGCGAACGCGTGAATAAGGGGGGAGGGGGTTCAAGTCGCGGGAGTAGTTGTGTATATAAAACGAGCCGTCGAGTCGTGCGGGGAATGCGAGCACGCGTGAGGCTATGATAAAGAGGGAAACGAGGTAGGTACGAGGGTTGAGAGAGAAAGAGAGAGTGGCGAGGGAGAGATCTTATTTGTCGCGGGTGGATTATGTTGTGCGAACTAGACTGCCGAGGGTGGACCGGGATGTGGGAGGGGGCTAGCTGATGTGTTATTGGTGATTACTTGTTGGGTTTGGGTAAGATGTTGTATTGAGGATTTGTTGAGGGGATTAAGTATTGAGGTTGTGGTCTTATTGGCTTATTGGTTGGATTGTTTATAGTTTATTTAGATATTTTTTAGATGAAATAGCTGTTACTATTTAAAACTTAATTATATTTTATTTAATTTACAATAATCAATTGATTTTATTTTTTTTTTTTTCTATTTATTTGAAAGTAATTACTCTTGAACAATTTAGAATTCAGTATTATGACGTAGTAATTATTTCTAACATAAGGTATAGCAGAATTAACTTAACCCTTACGTTTTTGAAAAGTGTCATTTAATTTTAAGTCACTTATTAAACGGCTATGCTTTTCCAAGTTTCACATTTATGAACTAATTATAATAACAATCAATTTATAAAGTAATTTTAAGCTGCTAATATTAATAAATATAAATTATAGTAAAAATAATTGTAATTTTTTATTCATTTTACTGTAAACACAGATTAATATTAAACAACAAGAATCTTTGTTTTGTTTAAAAATTACAATAATTTATTGGCCATTGGCATCATTTACTTAAAGCAAAAATAAATGAGCAATCAAAAATGGAACACAATTGAACACTAAAAAAAATTTCAACTACTATTTCATAACAGTTATAATCCGAATAAGCGAAAGAGAACCCCACATTACACCAAGATTGCCTTAGACTATTTATTTACATAATAGCTTACAGCATGAATGGAATCAAAAAATGAAGCGAAAGTAAAGCGCAAAAAAAAGGAAAGAAAGAGTTATAGTCGCGAAAAAAAATAAAAAGGAAAGGGAGAGGCGACGAGAGCCGGAAGAGGGGCGGGAGGAGGGGGGAGGCCACGCGAGAGTTCGCCGGGGGGCGAGCGAGGCTCGCGGAAAACCGGCGACGTCACCAAGTGCTGCAAGCTCGGTGTTGCGGATTTGTCGATCCGCATAATAAAAGCGCCGCTGGCCCATTCACTAAGCCACTTGCCGCGAGGATGTCTCTTCATCTCTCAGTCGCGTGCCCTCTCTTTCTCTTTTGCTCTCTTCAACTCGAAAAGTTCATGAAAAGGTTCATCGCACTTTCTGCGACTGTGCCGCTGCCGAGGAAAGTTGAATTAACTTACGTTAGGTAGCGAACTCTTGGCTCCCGAAAAAAAAGAGGATGCCTTTTTTTCGAGGGCTTAATGAGGTTGTAAAGAGGAGTCGTAAGCACATCGGATGGAGATCGGAGATTAAATGGAAAAACGTGAAGGCGGTATTTTTTAATGTAATAAATTTTTAGAAGGGGATGTGAAAGCTTTAATTGTGCCGAGCACTTAAGGATGTAAAAAATTTACGACTAATTTTGAAATATTGAATGTTAATTTTGTGGAAGTTTCACATGAGCAAATATTTAAAAAATATGACAAATTTTCATTCAAAGCAATAGTGTTAATTGAAATATAATATATACATGAAATTAATCTCTTGCACTTGATAAAATTAAAATAGCAGAAAATGACAAAATTATTAATACTCGAGCATATAATCAATAGACGTGAAATAATTTAATTTGCAAACGTAAAATTTTATAGATTATATCGGACATAATATAATTGATATCATTAAAGCTATTTTATGTACAAGTGTGAGAAAGTGATTTCAACCTCGGAATAGATATCCGCGCTTGAGCAAAGAGAAGGTGAAAAGTTCATTTGAGGTTAAAGTCAATTTATCTCCTGTGTATTGAACAATACTTTTTAGCTGTTTATTTTTTTTGTATTGAATCTCAAAAAAATTAAACTAAACGCTTAAAAATATTGCCCGAAAAGATTATCAAGTTTTCATAAAATAAGGTACTACCTTCATCAGAAACATATGAACTCAAATATAAAGCTGCCCTACATCATAACCTAAAATTCACTTATGCGTCTGCGCAAACGCGCGCGCGCGAAATTCAAACGGCAAAGTTGCGCCATCTAATTCCCTTGCACTCTGAAAAGAAACTGGCTCTCCCCACGATGATGAGACTCGCGTATTTATTCGCGCTGTAAATATATTTTAAACTTCCTCCTCCGGCTCGGCGAGCGACTCATCGAATATTCCTCCGTTATGCGCCGGAATCGATCCTTGAATATGAAGTTGACTTTAGCGAGTTTTACGAGCGTTTTCAATGTGGAAACGGATCGTAAGCGAAGTTTATATACATCGGCGGAGGGGGCGGGGGACGCGAAACAGCTCCGCTCTCGCGCTCTACTCCTCTCAATGAAAGTATCAACCATAATGCAAACCAGTAAAGCTTAACGATGCGGATACGCCGATCTTCCGATATAAGGACTAAAGTCTACGCGCGTGCGCGAGCTGCTTCCAGTGTCGAAGGAGACCGAGCTCTACGTGTATATATATATTCTTTCTGAGGCGTATAGCAGCGCTTTTAGTGCGCCGCGTAAAGAACTCATTAATTGCCCTCGAGTAGCGGAGGCGATGCACTTTTTTTCTCGCGAGGAATAAGGCGCGACTGCTTCTGATGGTTATGGCTTTGGGTTTATTGTATGTTTAAAAACGAAATGCAGATGATCGGTGTAAAGTTTATCAGTGAATCTGGCGTGAATTGATAAATAAACGGTGCGTAAAGTTGTAAATGATCGGTCAATGTTTGCTCGCGTCGAATGTAATATAATGCGGGCCGGGTGCATTCGCATGATTTGATTTTATTTATGGCAAAAAGCAAATAATGTCGTGGAAGAGCCGCAACGCTGATTGAAAGCGTAGTCTATTTCTGTCTCGGAAAATACGAAATTTCGTATGAATATTGTATTTTTTGTAAGTGCCACTAAATCGTTAGTTCGGAGTATCGGTTATTCCATGTAAATGAAAGATAACATAAGAGAGATGAACAGAAATGTTTAATACTCGCCGAGTGGAAATGGATTACATAAATAAATACGTGTGACGCCACCGAAAGTTATTAAAAACCGTACTGTTAAATAATAAATTTCGACCCGATTTTCATCGAAAACTCCTTTTAAATTGCATCCAACATCCAATAAACCCTCGGCACTCTTACTTAACAAAATTAAAACACCAACTCCGACAACACCACATAAACAAACAACACGGCCTAAACCCACTAGCTCCCGAAAACCGAAATTCAATATCCTCGTAAATCATCCTCCCAGCACGTACACACCGCACTCAAAAACCCATCGTCCCAAACCGAGAACCAGATCCGACCATCCGGCACATCGCGCGCGTCTCGGGCCACGCCGAGATTCCCATCTCACAGACCGATAAGATCCTCTTGATCACGTCTGTTTGCATGCTCAATTCCGCGTAAAACCCATCTCTCCTCGCAATGTAAATAAAAGCTCTCTATGGCCTATACCAGCCACTCCCAGCCCTTTCTCTCACCTAAAAACAGAGCTCTATCTCTCAACTCGAGCCAAAGTACAGATCATACACCGAGAGCCCGAAGTAGAGGCCTTGTAACACGGCCTGCCGGAACGTGCGTCAGCCCGGCGTTTACACTGCGTATTTATCGGATCCACAACGATACCCTCCCCCTCCTTCTAGTATTACGGTTACGAGGGCGCTCGCTTTTTCGCTGAGCTTTCGCGCCGCCAGCTATATACGACGGCGCCGTGGCCGAATTGCCCTTCGGAATTATATGGCGCGATGGCCCCCCGAAGGCTGCGCTACTGCTGCGTTATGTGTACGTGGCGAACGCCGGAGAGCTAGAGAGTCCATCAGTGCGACGCGCTACGAAAAGAGACTGTAAAGGCCGGCTGATTGATGTCGTTCGTTTTCACTCTGTACACGAGACCGATGGATTCACGAGCGGGAACGGGGGGGTTTAATGGATTTTCGGATGTCGCTGGGAAAGTTTGTCGGGAAAAACAGTTTGTTGTTCGCGATTTCAATGCGCGGGGAGGTTTCAAATGGATTCGGCGGTCGGCGGGATGTTATTGGGTGGCTATTGAGTTCTTTTAATCGGGATGAGTTGTCGTAATGATTCTTATCGTGGGCTGGATAGTTTATTTTCGGATGCGAATTTTGATCCTGATCGAGCAATTTTGTAGAGTGAAAATAGCGACTGCCGAAACTTTGGAAATAGTCGAAATGTATATTTTAGAAGGCGCGCTCGAGTTGCTTAACGCAAAGGTATAATCAATTCCTAAATATACGCGTGCAACTTTGTAATTAGAATCTCACATATTCTGGCTATTGCAAATTGCATTAAACTGCTGTAACTAGTTGATTATAGGTGGTCGAATTTCCGCTAGCTAAGAGTAGTAACTCGCGGGCACTCGGAGCTAGCCACGTCAGTTCTGAAGTACATAAATAGTTGGCTCGCTCGCCACATAGAGTTAAGTAGCCGATGAGACGGACGCTAAATAGGAGTGGCATTTCGGAATTAATAAAAAAAAAACAACTGCTGCCAACTCGTTGCAAAAGTTAATAAACGGCGATCATATATATGTGGCGGGCAATGATAATTTACTTTGCGGAATTCCCGATAAGTTGGAAGTTTTGACAAATTGCGCCGTATTGATGAATTAATAATGGCCAGTTGGTTTACTCTAAAAGCGCTATTTTGAGCATCGAACGAATAATAAATTAGAGGTGGAGGAATTGCAGGTATGAATTATTAATAGGGTTTTAAGAGTTTTTATCTGTATAAGACTAGGTAATTGTGGTCGTAGGATTGAAATAGTTTTTAAAATTTATCAGTCACTCTTTGCTGTTTGTAATATTGAAATAAAATTCTTCTGCGCACAATTGAAGAATACTTTTACTCAGCATTATAAGACTATGAAATTTATGGTTCACGAGTTATAGGAAAAATGTACGTTTTAAGCTTCCTTCTGCAGTAAGGAAGTCGATTATCGACAACGTGATACAATATACAAACTCTTAGCTACTTTGCGAGTTTATTTAATTTCTCTATTCGATAGTATTTAAAGATTTTCGATGAGGAACAGTCAAAATAATAATATTACATTTATCTTATCGTTATTTTAATGCTAATTCGTTACTAACTTTTGTTTTAAAAAAAAAGTAATTTCAGTGCTCTCTCGTCAATGCCAGCAAAACAAATTGCATAAAAATGAAAATTTTCAATTTCTCTGTATCTTTCAAAATTCAGCCAAATAACGATGATTTTGCATTGCAAATTCATAAAATAGCAAACTTTCTGTGTTTACTTTATGCATGTACATAAAAAAAGTGAATAAATTTCAAGCGT
>JAPYZB010002089.1:0-25773 GCA_030522745.1 Eupelmus kiefferi | reverse complement strand
CGTGTCGCGTTATCGCATAGTAGAGGGGCTAGCTTCGACGAATTTTCCTAACGGAGAAAGAGGGTATTGTTTTTTATGAGCATAAAACTCCGGGCGCCGAGACGCACGGGGCTCATTCCTTTGACTGAGTCTGCTGAGGTTATACCTTTTCTCTTGAATTGTTAAAAAGTTTCAAAGATTTTATTTTTATCAAAAGTTTATTTGATTCCTAATTTGTGTTTTTTATTCATTTAATTTCATGAAATTTGAAGATTAATAGATTTTTTAAAGTTACTAAATTTATTCATTTTTAAGTTATTATATTTTACATTTTTCTTTCTTTATTTTATTTTTGTTGTTTAAATTTTATTAGTTCCAGCTTCTGTCATTTACAATATTGTATTAAATGCAATTTTATTTTATAACCTTTTTTTTTTCGTTTAAATTGACCCGCATTCGTACCGGAACGGTTAAATGCAGCAAATTATTTAGATTTTCTACAGGATGGGCTACCAGATCTTCTACATCCAGCAGGTATTCTATTAGAAGATCTGCCGTTAAATAGGTGAAATATAATTTTTATGAACAAAGGCACACCAACACACACAGCAAGTAAGTTGAAATTTTTTACACCTTTTCAGAACAAATTGAATATTTGTATAACTTTTTATTTTCAAACTACAATATCATTTTAATTTTTCTAAACTTTATTTTAGAATTTTTAAATACATTAATAATTTTTATAAAATAATTGTAATATTGTTAAATTGTTAACAGTTTTTCGCAATATAAGTTTGATATTTCTATAAATTTTTATTTTTTAACTGTAATTTTTTCATTAGTGAAAGATTGTATTATTTTACTAATTGTATATTACATTCATAACTATTTAGGAAATGTATGTAACCATTTAAATGGAGTTTACGGAGGCGATTGGATGGGGAACAATGGTCCTATTCGTTGGCCGCCAAGATCACCGGACCTCAATCCATGCGATTTTTTTCTGCGAGGTGCTGTAAAGGCAGTAGTATACTTTGATCGGTTAGAGACAAGAGATGGAGGAAGCCATCGAGGTAGCAATGGTAAGTATCGATGCAGAAAACATTAGAAAAGCGACGAATAACGTTTTAATTAGGGCAAGAAAATGTTTAGAGGTCGACGGGGGTCACTTTGAACATTTACAATAAGTCTAAAAAACTTATTAATTTATATAAATGTTTACTAACTTTTAAATTTTAGGTATAAATTTTGTTATTTTGCAATAAAATAGTTCGGCTAAAATAATAATTTTTTATTTATTTTTGATTTTATTTATTTTTATATTTTCAGGTTTTAATAGTATCTGGTCCCTTTAAAATAAGAGAAAGTATAGAAAGGGTGATTAGCATGTGCTAGGCAAGAATGCGCATCTAGCGTGGAAGGGGAGGTGGAGAAAGGCCCGCCGCGGTGGCACAGTAGTGCAATTTTGGGCGTGATAGAGAGCAGTTGTGTGTGGAAGCATTTACGTGATTTCTTTGGGAGAGTCCGTAAATGTGAAGTGTAAATTCGCAAATCGGAATGATAGCCCACGTCGCCTCGCAACACATACACGCTTAGCAAAATATAACTGCGTATTTAAATTCTTGTAGTAGATTAGAAAGCTCTTCACTTGACAAATAAATAGCGATTTGTAATAAATTTTTATAAAGCTTTGTTTAATTTTTATAAACATTTGTTTTACGATCAAAATTCATGTCAACTTGCCCCGACCGCGGGGTGAGTAGATATAAGATATTTTTTTACTTTAAAATACAGAAAAAACTCTATAATCATATAACAATTCTTTATAAATGTTATATACATTACATATTAATTACTTAATTGTATACTATATGTAACAATTTAACAGAATTTAACATGATATACAGAACAAAATAATCAACCATAACAGTAAAATAAATAAATAATGATTTTTATCGAATTTAACAAACAAAAACGTGACTCTTTTATAGTTACAAACCATTATCTACAAAAAACTTAAAAATATCTATTATTTAAGTGAAAAAGATTAATAAGGTACGCTTATACAAAATTTTCGCTGTGTCAACTTACCTCGAAAAAATTGTGTCAATATGCCGCAACGAAAACAAAAAAGTACGATTTCATTTTCTCTTTAAATTATTGAATTGTCTAAAATAATTAATACGTGTTTGAAAAGCCCTCATGGCCTCTTCAAGGCAGACTATTCTTTATTTTTTTTTAATTTACCTTAATGGAATAAATCAAGTATAAACAAAATTTAAAATTTTTACTATAGGTATATCATAATAAATAAACTCACATAAATTTTGGCTGTCTACAGCTTAATCTCCGAAACTCACTGAAAATATTCGTCACCCTACACAGTGTCTATGACGACTGAGCCGCGGCGCGTCGAGTAGTAGTAGATCGAGGTACAGATGCTGCCGTCACTTCTACTACACCATCTTGCAATGTAGTCAAATTAGACAAACTAATCAAAAGATTTTGGAAAATTGAAGATTTTTATTGTGAAAATGAAATATGTGAATAAGATAAATGTTTAAAAAATTTATAATTTCCAACACTTTTATATCTTTTTAGTTTTTTATCATTATTGAAGATGGGCAAGATCAAAAATCTAATAACCTTTGTACTGGAGGCTTGATCAGAGCTCATTATAAGAAACAGCAATTCAGCTGTATGTACATAGAACAGTCCTAATTAATAAAATTATGTAAAATGCTCAGAGTATCTATGCGAAATTGCGAAATATATGCAGCATGCTCTATATTACCCATTCAAAAAATGGCTGTGCTCATTGCATACTCTCCCCCAACGTTTCAGCTTGCGCTCTCAGCGCCATAGAGAGACCCATCCCCACCCCTCAGCGTGTGGCGAACCACGCACTTATTGGCTTTCAACGGTAGAGACAGGCCACGCCCTTGTCTGTATGCACCGTTGGTGCCTTATCTGTTTCTGCGAGATATAAATCGGGTGTTTGAATCAAGTTTCGATCTCATAATTACCGTGCTTTGGGTAAAACTTCGATAGATTTCCGAGTTTCATTATTTCGATTTGTATTGAGTTCAGCAGGGGTATGATGCGATGCATTTCTTATTTGATTTTCAGCATTAAATGCAGCTAGATCTTCAACAAAATTACTATTGTTAGCTGCAAATTCTTCAAAGTTACTTCAAAATGTAGGAAGTTAAATAATAACCCCCATTTAATGTATTATATGTTCTGAATTTTCTGTTGAATTGCTCAGGATAGACTGTCTCTCGGAAAGGCCCAGTTAAAACTGCTTAGCTCTGCAACGCATTCCATTGTCGTCTAAAAGAATGGATGCACTCATAAAACCCTTGAGCGTTTGCAGTCCCATATGTTGACCACTCGCTGCACATATTCGAACTCGCTGCGCCTATATGCAGCTACTTTATGGGAATAAAGCTTTTACTCCCTTCAAAAGTTTCGTAGATAAATTTCTAGCGGACAGAACTGTGTATGTTAGGTTAGAAATCTATTAATGTACTATATTTAAGGTGTAAATTAAAAGCGATGTTAAGTTTTTTAAGTAATACGTGCGTTATTATGTTTTAATTTAATATTTGCGTTTAAATATTGGAATTTAAATAGTTTTAAAATCATAATTAAACAAAATAACAAAATAAGAATCGACTAAGTATTTTTTTGAGTATATCAAATTAAAATATTTTTTGTCCGAATCTACGCTGAATATCACATCTAGTAAATAATAAGTTGTTAGATTTAATAAACATTAAAGTAAAAGTAAATTTATATAAGGTTTTACAATTATATGTATATAATCGAATTTATGCAGGTTTTACGATTTAATGTAATTTAGTTATATTTTAGTTAAAGTGATTTGTAAAGGAGAGACAGTCAAGATAATTTGATTTATTTAAAAGTTCCTTTTAATCAATCGATTAATTGGCGAACTAATTGTAAAAAACGCTTCAAGCTTTTAAGCTAAGCTCCATAGTGCACAGATTCGCCTAATGAGCGGCATGTCCAAGTTGGAAAATCTAGAATACTTTATTATTGCTCTGGCTTGCTATTGCTAGAAGCAAAGATGTGAGAGTTTAAATTTTTACGGGTGTATCGTGTTATCGCTTCGTAGAGGGGTTAGCTTTGTCAAATTTTCGTAACAGAGAAAGAGGGTATTTATTATAAGAATAACCCCCATATTATCTATCATAAGAATAAACCCCGGGCGCTGTGATGCAAAGGACTCATTTATTTGACTGATCCCTAGTTTCTACCTCTTACAGTGTATTTGTAATACTTATATACGCGTAATATCTAGCACTAGAGTATGAAAGTAAAAATCAGTAAGAATATTGTATTTGGATGCAGCGTTTCATTTCGTTATAGTTTTTTAAGTTCAATTATTATTTTTGTACCAGAATATTTTATTTTAATTAATTACTTTTATTTTTAGTTAATATATTTTTTAAATAAGTATATATTAATATTTTTTAATTATTATTTTTAAAAAATTCAGTCTAATTCCAAATTGAGTGTTTACAAATATTGAAAACCCTTCCAGTCCAGTCCTTGTACTCAACAACGTTTTATTAAATAACAAAGATCTCGCTGATTCTACATTCAGTAAAATAACCGTAATGGCCTAATGCAGTGTTTAGTAGCGCACTAGCAACTCTATCTTAAATGCCAAAATGCGTCCAAAGTAGAGCTGAAACGCATCTAAGGTAGCGCAGCTAGTGCCTTACTGCCCGTTCTTTTAAATTAAAATAACATCTTGATTCGTTAGAGATCGATATACATTAATACTTAAAAAATACTTAAAATATACTTTACGGAAGGCTGTTTGTTCATTTTTAAATGTTAAAAAATACTTAATTTGATCCTTTTGATGATCAGTGTCACTTTTCTCCCCTGCTTTTAGGTTATTTGCAAAGCATGCAGCTTTCAAGTTTGTTTGCTAATTGCGTACTTTTTACAAAAAAAAATCCTTACCAGATGCTTAGAAATTTATCCATGCTAAGGTTTTACGTTATAGCATTCAGCGCGCGCACATTTATGTGACCCATTCTTTCATACCAAAAATTAATATTTTACCATTTGCACTTTTCTTTGATGGCGCAACTACATTAAAAAGCATATAAAACAATTCACCAAGACGTCCTTCACTCAATGATAATTTACCATTACAATCGCGGATTTCACATCCAACTTTAAATCTATAATACAAAAACCATTTATCATTAATTTTACTTACTGAAAAAAGATTCTTTTTAAATTCAAACTAAAAACGTCTACAACCTCTGTTCTACGCTCCTTTAAAATTTTCCGTTTACAATTTCAAACCGGACAAAAGGCATAAAATTCTCTCTTTGATATGTCGTATAAATGTAAAATACACGCTGCATCTCGAATTAGCAAGCTATACATCCCGATCTTCAATATACGTATTCGAATACAAAATCGATATATCACAAAAATAAGATGCCGCTGTTTTCGCTCTTGCACCATTTGACTTACCCTCCCTTTATTGCTCTGAATTTTCTTCGGGCAATTTTTCTCCGTAGTTGAATGTTTCTTCTTCTTTTTTGCTTTCACCTTTGGCTTCGGTAAAGCGGTTATATCTTCTCAAATGAGTTAAGCAATCAGATTTTCTTTTATCCTATTAGTTTCCGACGTATGTACATTCCCATAGCATGCAGAAGGGCGAATCAGTGGACTTTTTACCTGCATTTTTAAACTTTTTAACAGGACTCTCAAAATTTTCAATCTCGAGAACAATCTCCTTTCTATTAATAATTCTAAAAGCGTAGAATTCTTTTCAGGCACTTTGTATCTCCACTAGAATTGCCATGTAAACTTGTAAACTTGTTTTCAAATCTCTTGTAGCGTACTGCAATTTATTAAATTTATATTCAAGATTTTCTTAATCGTACTCAATAAAATTGCAACTGCTTCACAAATACCTTTTCCATTTTCACCATTCAGCTGCATTTGTAACCTTGCCGGGCTCTTCGGTACCATCAACAAAATCGGCGACTCCTTGGTTACAAGAGGGAAAGACACTTTAAATTTCCACATAGAGCAGTTTGTTCTATCCAGTTTTGTAATATCAATTATTCTCTCATAAACCACGAAAACAAGAAATCACAAAATGAGGCACTTCACAATTCACGTTAACTTTTTGCTTAGTTAATATATTTTTATGCATGCGCTGTGGAAACGTGTAAGGTCCATAACCCGATGTAAATTTATTTATTAAATAAATATTACAGTGGTTACTGTGCAGAAATAAATTTATTCGTATAAAAAATGTAAAAAATGATAAAGTGAAGCGTATTTTGTAAAATTTGAAACGCTGCGATGCACAGTCCACATTGGTTGCCGCTAAACTAACTGTGCATAGAAGTGGCCAAAGCGCAGTTTGGAGGTTGAGACAGAGGCTAAGGGTAATACAAATTGGCGTGGGTGGGGAAAAGAGTAAATAGAGTCATAAAGAAAAGGGTGGGAGAGAAAAAACGTTTGACTACCCGGGAGCGGAAAAAACAGATGTCTTGAAGCATGTCTTAAATTATCCTTTCAAAAACTTAGCAGTGGTAAACTGGTCTTTGTACGAGAATCTACATATTTGCTTTTGCATCGAAAACTACGATTTTATATTAATTAAGTATATATTATTTGTAAAAATTAAATAAATAGATAATTAGATAAACTACATTGATAAATCAAAAATAAACAAATACTCTACACTACCGTAAATCAAATAGTTGTGTTAAGAAAGTTCTAATAAGGCACATTCCGTAGAATAATTTATTACTTTTTTAAAGAGGAAACTTTGTATTGGAAAAAATTTTCCTCTAGAAAATGTTTACAAAATATAAATACGAAATTTGTTACAAATTACAAAAAAAATGTTGTCATTAGAAACTAATTAATTTAAATGATCCAAAAATTTTTTTATGAAAAACATAGTAATGCACTTAACAAAGATTTTATTGCATAAATGTTTGTACAGTAATTTTTTTTAATTAAATACACAATTATCTATATAATATAGTATTTATTCGTAAATAATATTAGTTAACTAATTACATTAGTATAAATGTTAAATAATCCTACAGAGAATATATAGGGTGTAGTTATTTCCTGCAATTGTTTTTTCTTTAGAAACCTTTTTTCTAAGGCATTCCTAAAACAGCTATATAATGCGGAAGTTACTTTAGAAAAAAGTCGATGAAAAGAAAAGGGTGTGATTTGCATATGGAATTAAAAGAAGGCTGGAAAAAAGCAACGTAATGACAGTTCTAGTTATTCGAAGAAATTTTCTTTGTTACTGTTCTTTTATAAAATTATTGTAGAGTTGTAAGAGTGAAATAAAGTACACTTTATTTATTATAGTAATACAAATTTTATCTATCAAATAATGCATTCTGATTTCAAATTATATAAATTATAAAATGAGGTAAAAAATAAAAAACGCGTGGTTTTTCATGCTTTTCGACTATAAGTAATGAATCAAATGAACTTTGTTCTATAATAATGAAATTATACTGCAAATACTGTAAAAAATGATAGTCCAGTTTTCATCATCTTAAAAAGGAAATTATTTTATTAGTGTGAATCATGGTGTAATTTTTTCATGTTAAAGTAAATCACTAACTTCACTGTAAGTCTCCATACATAAAACAAATAAACCAGCACCAGTTAATTCGCAACGTTTTGCACTTCTGATCATCATAATAAATATTAAGGTGCTTGATTTTTTCGAAAATTTGTACCAATTGCAGCTGTAACTGAAATAAGATTGGTAAATGTAAAATGATTGACCTCAAGTATAGAATAATTTGACTTACTTTCTTTCTAATTAAATAAGTATTTTCACAAGCAACTTATAAATTTTTTCCATGCCAATTATAAATTTAAGAACTTACCAAGAATTAAAAACG
Organism: Eupelmus kiefferi; assembly: GCA_030522745.1. NCBI lineage: Eukaryota > Metazoa > Arthropoda > Insecta > Hymenoptera > Eupelmidae > Eupelmus > Eupelmus kiefferi. The sequence continues at coordinate 17,842 of JAPYZB010002089.1, read as the reverse complement.
TCTATGCTATTATCAATAACTTTTTGTCCAGGTAAAAATACGACATAAAAATGAACAGCAGCTGCAAGAAACATGAGACTATATCTAAAAGATTCTGTGAAATCATCTTTTTTTTCCAAAATCTAAAACACCAAAAATTTGTTTAAATTGTGGGTCTGAAAATTAAAAGGGCACATATAGCTCATTTATACATATAACATCATACAAAAAAATAAATCTTTTTACTTAACAATAAGGCTTTAATTTTTTTAAATACAAACATATAAACAATGTTGGGAAAATTTAAATTATTATTAGATAATTACTATGAAAAGTCCACCTCCAAAACCAAGCATGTTTTGCATAAGTACAAAAAACCAGGTGGAATTATAGACTTCATCAACACATTTTATATCGCTGAAAATTAATAAATAATTATAATTAAAATTTTAATATAATAGTTTTACGAAATGTTGATTCTTCAGTTCTTAATAATCCTTATTAATTTTATATATTTCATATTCAATACCTTGTTCGCTATAAATTTGTATAAGATGTATATAGTAATCAGATAAACTTGTTGAGATGTAATAATAGTAGTTTATGCAAAAATGTTGTAAAGGATACTTCAAGTACGATTCAAGAAAATTACAGAAATGTCTGGAGCTCTTGCTTGAATTTCAAATAATATTTCAAGATGCTTCCTTCACAAAGCTCAATTTCGCGTACTTTCGAATAAAAAAGCATATACTAAATCTCGCTTTGTGCTCGGCATACAAAAAAATATGATTCGATATATAAGCAAGAAGGTAATTTCAACGTCGTGTAGTCTTTTCACTCTTGCTTCGCCCGGGCGGAAATGACGTCACGAGGCTAAAATCACTTTCTCGCACTAGTATCAAAATGCCTTATTGTGTAATTGTGTGAATAAAGTCGATTATAACTTGGTAAAAACAAGCTGGTTAGAGTACATTGGAAGGGTAGGTGAGGCAATGTGTTCAGGAGCGCAATCCTAGAGAGTAGTAATGGATTAACTTATTATATTACTTTTATTCTAAAATAATTTTCTTTTTCAAATTAGTTATATCAAAAACCAATTTAATCACACTCTTATTTGCACACATTATTTGCATATTAGTATAATACATCAAAATATTATTACTAAATATGTTGTAGTTAGCATAAACTGATATTCTCACCACATTGCTGAATTATGAAGATGAATTGCTTCAAACAGGTAATTACGTGCTATTTTATCAGCAAGAGTAAATTTCAATGTCTTATGATCTATTTTGTCCATTATTTCTGAGGCTTTTCCCAGTCGAATTCTGAACACAACAGGTATAATTATAATAAATATTTTTAATTATTTTTAAAATTTGTGTAGTTTAAATGTTTATTGTATTATCTGTACTTAAATTCATATTTAGATAAAATATTTCTTATTAATATCAAAAGCATGAAAGCATAGAATATAAAAGGTATTTGAAAAGTTTTTGTCAGAATAATAGTACATTATGCAACAAGGGAATAAAGTCGAGGATTATTCCCGCGGGTCATTTTACCCTACGAGCGAAGTGAGGGATGTAAGAGCGGTATAAAATATTCTATCTGAGAACTTTTAATTATAAAATAGAAAATACTGGAATTATTAATAAAACATATTCAGTTATTTATCTAGAAAGAAGGCAAGACTGTTTTAAAAGCTAAAAATTAAAAATTATGCACTTAATAATCAATATAATTAATATTTTTTATCCTTTTTGATAAAAATAAATTTATTTATCATAAAATTGTATATTTTAAAATAATTTAGATTTAATCAAACCTAAATTATATCATTTATCTTGATTTATCTTGATCTTGCGATCATTTTTCTTGGTTCTACTGTAAGAAATCAATAAAAACGCATAAAAATAAGTGGAGAAGTTATCGTTTGCTGGTTGTAATTAATTGATGATGAGGAGAAAATTATTTCTCTTTTTGATCTTTGCGAACCATGGTATTATTTATTTCATAATTTACAATTATTGCAACACACATACTTTTACAATTACTAAAGTCATGAATAGAGAGGCAATTAACTCCTCCGAAACGTCGACATTATAAATTATGAAATAAATAACACCACGGTTCGCAAAGATCAAAAAGAGAAATCATTTTCTTCTCATCATCAATTAAAAACACATAAAATCGCATCGGATTTAATACTATACGTGTATTTGGATTTTTCTTATAGACTATAGGTTTTTATTAGTTCTTTGCAACAGAGTCAAAGCTTTTTCATTTAAAAAGCAAGAATAAAGACAGTAAAACTTACGTAACAATCTTAAATAAAGAACACACATGTTGTACTGTTAATATAAACCCCAAATCATGAGCAACAATAGCTGTGAAAGCACCGAACGATGCAATCATAGCATGCAGCATAATATAATTATAATACTTTTCTTGATCAACAAAATATTCAGCGTGAAATGGAATTATTTTTTCAAATTTAGTTATATTTTCATTGAAATAATAGATAAAGTAATTTCTTATGACTGGGATACTCATATATATTGTCAGATCAACTCCTAAAAAAACTAAACAGTTCTTTTGAAATGTCATTAGAAATTGTATTACTAGAGAAAATTATTTATATATAATACCAATTGTTTTTATACTTTAACACACAGAAAAAAATATGTAAGAGACTGTTCTTAATAAAGACGAATTATTGCAACTATCTATAAGACGATATTGTATATTTTTACTATTTCGTAGAAAAAATATTGTAGTTTTTGTGTAACATAAAAAATATTCATATGTGCAATTACAGAAACAAACTGGTACAAGTTGTGCACAATATCTTTGCTTTTATATTAACTATAAATTCCTCTAAAATTGATTTTATAAAATTTTTTATTTTATTTCAGAAGCTTTCTTTTAAGAAATGCAATCGGCAAACCAATAAATTATATACATACATTCCAATAATAACAGTAATAATAATAATAATAATTATAATAATAATAATAATAATAAAGAATACTGTTAGCAATTATACATTATAATAATTTTACATGAGATAGTTAAGTTTTTTACCTATGTGATAATGCATAATTACATATTATTTTTATTACGTTTTAACATTACATATTATACCCAACCTCTGCCTTAGTGTAATGATTTCTATATTATTATAATGAATATTTGGGCTTAATATCTTACGTAAATACATTACGGCAACTTTAAATCCAGCTTCTAAAAATGCTTCCATTATTTTTATTTCCTCTCGTTGAACTATTTTTTTTAATTGAACAGCTACACGATCATAAATTGTCTTTCTCTAAATATTTATAAGTGATTTTTGTAAGACTAGATATAAAAATAGATATAATTCTAGATATAATACTATATATAAAAAGTATTTTAATCATGCACCTCTAAGAAAAATGTTGATAAAAACTTAAAGATAATAAACATAAATATACCTGATACTGGTGTATAAAAGGTAATATTATTTTCAATAAAGTGCATGATAGAACTAGAACGCCTAATAAATTTTCTATTACAATAGCGCGATTAATACCAATTTCTTCTATCAGTTTGACACCCTGCATATTAATTTTAAATAATTTTAAAATAAAAATCTATAAATAAACATTTAAAAATTACGTACCATTACAACAATAAATGAGATTACAAGTATGAAGTACCACAAACGCAATAAAAAATTCTTCTTCAAGCTCGCATATGGCCACAAACCACAAAGTTTTTCTAACTGAATAATAATTTTCCAAGATCGATGTAGTGTATTTGAAATGTATTTGTCCATCTTTACATATAAAAATAATATCAAAAATAATAAAATTAATCAAAAATATGGGATAAACAAATATAAAAAACTTTCTAATCATATTAAAAATGCTGTTGAAAATTATTATATGCATTTATACATGTAAAAAAGAAACTGCCTGTGGTGATTTATTTGTAGAATTTTACTACTTTCTGTAACATTTAGTGAACTTTATAATTTAAAATGCTTTATCAAAGCTTTATAACTGGCATTAATCAGGTTGGCCAAAGTCTTCTGGATTTCAATATTATGATATTCAAATTCAAGTAACACGATTATAGTACAAAGTTGAGTATGATACTATACATCGAAGAAAGAAATAAAAATAAAATATACGTCAACATTAAAGAAAAACTTGAATATTTATAACTTTCTTGATTAAATTTAAATTAGTTACAGAAGATTAACTACTATTAGTGAAAGACGAATTTATATAATAATTTACCTCCAACAGTTTTGAGGAGCTACTTGAAGAATGTGCAGAACAAATAAAATTTGTTAAAATAATTAAACTTACAAATGTCGATAAACGCGAAATTTTGTTTGATCTTAAATTCATATAGGTAAAATCGTAAAGCAAAGTAAATTACATTTATATTATTCATGTTCTAAGTATTATAAATTGTTTCATTTATAAATCATGATTCTTTAGACTTTGAATTACAGCTTACTTTGAACTACTATGTAGAATAATTAATATAGTTCATTTTCCAACATACAACTCTCTGTATTTTATAGCGAATTTCGATTATGTATTAGCTATGATTTGTTTTGCGAAGATTGGAAAAAAATAAACTATGTATTTTTCTAGACTTTAAATAGTTTCATCTAAATTATACTTATATTTTTTCTGTAAAACAAATATTTAAAATCGTGTTTTTAAGATTTCTCATGTCAGTTGAATTTTATCATTTTATGCAACTCTAAATGTATTTGCAAGATGCTTAGGTAAAAAACCATATATTGAATAATATTTTTAATAAATATAATTATGTTATATAAATACCATCAATTAATGCAAATTTAACATAAATATGTGTCAGTTTACATTGGATTTGTTGGTTTTGCAATTTTAGTGTTGTGGAATTAAAAAAATTAGATATTCAATGAAGTAAGTACTTGATTTTTCTGATAAATAATTGCACCAAAACCATCTACTTAACTCGTAAAGAAAATAATCTAGTATTTGACCGTACTACTTATACTCTTGGATCAAAAGAAAATCAGTTCGGTTGACTTTATGCGATCGTCCTGGACATTATGAATAAGCAGAGCACTAATTATTGAAGAATATTTTTCGAATAATCTGAAAATTCATTTTTATCCGTAAATATTTCTGGACATACAAATATGCAGATCATATTTTTGAACTATAAATTTTAAAAGATATGAAGATTTTATTATTTGTTATATCTTATGTGCATTTTAAATTACAGAGTTTTACTTATGTTCAAAAACAAAATCTTTTGTATGCACAATAGTAAGATCAATTTATAATACAGCAAAATCAATCGTGCGCAAGAAATTCATACTATAGAAATTGTACAATTTGCATATAAGATGAAAAGTAATTTGAATAAGACATCATAAGAAAGTGCTGTTACTACTATACTTGTTCTAAGAATTTCATTCTCTTCGTTTTGCTTGATAAAATTTGTATAGGGCTTTTGATATTATTTTAAAAACTTTGCCTTAGATGTTACGTATATGATATTCTTACGAAAATTATTTTCTATAAATTATATTTAATTTTATTATTATTTAATTAATAGTATACGTAGTTTTCAGAAATACTACATCATAAAACATTATATTATAAAATGTTAAGACTGTATTATTACACTATTTAAAAAAAGTATATTAGGGACAGTGTGTGTGAGGAAATAGATGAAAACTTTGTAATTTACTGTAAGTAGCCAAATAATAACTCCCTATTTAATGTATTATGTAATATTTATTTAGGGAAATCGTCAATAGATTCTATATCATTTTATTCTGATTCGCCGTAAATCTTTTCTGCTCGACTGTTTAAAACAGATTGCCTCTCGAAAAAGCCGAAGCAGAACTGCTTGGCTCTGCCGTCTGAAATTCATTTTGACGTGTACTTTTTCGAGGATACTATGAATCTATGTTTCTCGCAGCTTTTATTAATATAAATGCAGGGATAGCCAGTATGGATTGCCAAACACGAAAAGCATCTCTTCACTAATAACAGTATTCCTATTTCGTAAGTATGCAGAATCGTACTATCCGCATTCATCAAATTAATCACTATATTATCCATATTTACTCTGTGTTTATTTAGTTACATTGTGAGGTACTTATTAAGTGAACTAAATAAATACACAGGGTTAAATATGAAATTTTGTATATTATATAGTTATTTTGACTATACAAGCAGCCCCGACAATGAGAACACGAAAGATGTCTAGTATAAGTGAAGGTAGATGCGTCGCTTGGAACTGCCCAGAGTAAACTGCCGCTTTTCCCTCATTTCCAATCCGTCGTTGGCTCGGACAAAATAGTAGTCACATATGGCTAAAAACAATTGACAATGGTCCTCATTGTAAAACCCTGCAGCTCCGCTGTTTACTCTTTACGGCTTCATGTACGGCCTGCACGTCCCAACAGGCTTTGGTTTGGGTCTAGTATTTATATTGCTTGCATTCGACCCTTCGTTTTGCGCCTACGAAAATGCTCGTTGCTTGCCGCTTACAAATCCTGCCCAATTTTTACTCTCTACACTTATCATTAATTATTCAACTAATTTTTTAAAGAGATTTTAAATATTTTGCTGAACGAAACATTGGTGCGAGAAAGTGATTTCAGCCTTGTGTGGACGTTTGTGTCCGAGCGAAGCGAGTGAAAAGACCATGCGAGGTTGAAATCATTTTCTCGCTCATGTATCGAAAGGTATTTTTTTATATGACATGCATAAAGCGAGATTTAGTATATACGCTTTTTTGTTCGAGCGTACGCAAAATCAAATTTTGCGCCCGGAGTTTTTAAAATTCCATTTTTCAAATACTTAGTGGATAAATGCTTTTTTCCCAACACGCGCAAGAAATAGGCCCTTTTCCATGCCTAAAATTGGTAGAGAAAGTTGAACCATTGAGTTGTATACGACTCAAAATGCACAATTCCCTCTACCAATTTTAGGCGCAAAAAAGGGCCTTTCTTGCGCTCGTTGGAAAAAATACGGTGTGGAACGTGGGAAGAAAGGCTTTTTCAGACTCGGCAAGGTGTTTTCAGAACTCGTGTACGCCTCGACTGCGACTCGTTTAAAATCTGTATTCAAGGTTACAGATTTCCATACAGCTTTTCAGGCTGGGCCATCATTAGTCATTATTCTAGAATAGGCACTAAAATCTATCACTTGACATTCTTTGAATTAAATCAGGCTCATTTGCTTTTTCATGCCGCACTCCTGTAATGTATTCCTCGGAAAATTAGATTTTGTATATGTCAATCATTGTATATATTAACATTGTATTCTCTTACCTATAGAGTATCAATTATTACCAAATACGAGTATTAAACAGTTCATTATTTGTAATATATTTCGCGTGTCAACTAGCCCCGCTCTATCCCTGGTAGAAATTTTCACCATTTTTTGGCCATTTTTTGGCCAACTGTGGAGAATTAGACATCCACTAGCCTATTTTTAAAGTTGGTTGTGAAAATTTCTACCAGGGATCCTAACAAAAAATGTAATATGTTGATTATTTAAAGCTATTTTTCAATGTGACAAAGTTTGTATTACATAAATTACATAAAAAATTGACTTTTTTATAGAGTTGCTTTTCTTAATTTAGTTAGAATTTAATCTATGATTTTATTCAATTCCAATTTCAAGAAAAAAATCTCATGGTAAACGAGTAATTATTTGTTCTTGACACCATTAAAATAAATTATGAGTATCACATGCAGGTACTTATGCACAGTAATGATAATTTTTACAATTTAAAAACACCGAAATCAAAAGCGCTTCATTTAGTTAAAATTAAGCTCTAACTGTAGTATTTCTCTATAACCATGAAGTCAGTTGTTACGATTATTTTTCTAATAGTCTGCTTTGCAGGAACCTTTGCGGTATAAAATTAGAATAATTAAAATATTTAATAAATTTTATAACGAGTAGATAGCTAAATAAAAAAAACACTTGTTAGAATCAATAGCTCGTACTCAAGTCTATCGGTTATAATAAAAGTTCACAACGTGATTCTTAACAAGTTTCAACTATTTTTTAAAGTTTGAGAAATATTTGTTCCATATACATTATATTATATATTCTTTTTCTGAAATTCTTTTATTTATTCATAAATATTTTTTGTAATATATTAAATAATGTAAAAAAATTCTTATAATATATTTTCGAAATTCTCTTGTTATAATTGTGTAACTTAAAAACGCTTATTCGAACAGATACGTGCAGAAAATAGATTATGTCTTATTGAGCATGGAATCAACCCAGGTATCGCAACATTTAAAAAAAAATAGATAATTTAATATTATATAAGTGTATGTATAATATATCTTATATCTTTTATGATAACTTATTACAGAGATTCTTCAACAGGAGAATCAAGAAAATCTTTCTGATCAAATGTTTTATTGCATTCTCATGTGTTCTTTCATATCAAAAGCAATCGTAAGTTTAATAAAAAATTTAAGTCTGAATAATTGGCAATATTTTTAAAACATTCTCAGAATGATATTTTGATATTTTAGTGCATAAAATTAATAAAAAAAATCTAATTAAAAATTCACGAACGTAATAAAAAAAATTATATGTTTTAAATTTTGTAATTAGTAATTTTTTTGTTGATTTAGATAAAACCAGATGGATCTGTAGACTTACAAAAATTAGAAAAAGAGTTGAACTTAAATAATAATACTGAAGGAAAAGCAAAACTTTTGCAAATTTACATTAAATGTTCAGGTAAACCTTACGAAACGTTTTATAATTTATGAAAAACTTTTTATTTACAGTTTGTTTTATTAATTTTTCTAAATATTTTCAGCAAAACCTGATTGTGAATTAATAGAATGCATGTTTCAAGAGATTCTGTTGCATGAAGACGAAAACACAAAATTCTACTCTAATGAGTTTGTAAAAGAATTTTTCTTTGGTAGAAAATTTCAAGGATTACTTCATCAAATATGATATTACATACATATAAAGCCGTTTAAAAAAGTAGATAGATAAATAATAAATCTATTTTTAATTACTTTGAACTTCCTAAAATATTTATAATGATTTTTGTAATACCCTGGTAGAAATTTCCTCAAACAAATTGGCCAAGTCTTTAAGAACAGGCTAACGGATGGTCAACTCTTTAAAGTTGGCCAACCGTTGGTCAAAAAATAAAGAAAGTTTTTATGAGGGTATTGAAATATCTAATACATGCGAGTGATTTATAATCTATGATCACACAATTTTACTCTAAAATTATAAATTCAAAGAAAAAAAAAATTATTTAAAAATTAATAATTTAAAACTAAATATTACCAAAAGTCTTCCTTATATCCATTTATTTTATTTATAAATGTGTGCTAAGATACGTGAATTTGAATAAAAACTAGCATATTGATAAAATGATTATCCATTTATTTAAACTTCTAGTAAGAATAAATTTATTTTTAAAGTTGTTATCACACTTTGATCATCTTTTCATAGATTTTGAAAAATTCTCTTTGATGGTCGTTTTTTAAATATATTGATATTTAAATATCGAAACTAAACTAAGTTTCGAAAATTAGTGATAAAAAAGTTGTAACATAAATTGGATATAATTGTAACGGAAAATATTTGTTGGAATATAGTAAGTATTTATAAATTGTAAGTCTAAAAGTAAAAAAAATTTGCTAAACTTTTCACAAAAGTATAATCTTCTCCAAAAGTGCTCTTACAGTTACTTTTATAATTTTATTATTTTATTTTTAATATGTGTACATGTGAAAAAGAAGAGTCTTATCAAAGAAAACTTTTCTTCCGGAAACTATAATATGTGACTATTTTTACGTCATAAAGCATTATCGTGAAATGCGGGTGTTTTAAGTAATTAGTATGTCGTGGTATAAAAAGGTAAAAGTATATGAGAAAATGTCAGTTTGAGCTGAACTGAGTTCACAATTACTCATCATAATGAATGTTGGTGTTGTCGTTTATTTAATGTACTTGTCAGGAGTTCTTGAGGTTTAAACATTAAAGCTTTTTTAACTTCTTAGAAACATAAATACTAGAATAAATTAAAAAAAAGCCTTTCTTCCCACGTTACACACGTTATTTTTTCCAACGAGCGCAAGAACGGCCTTGTCTTGCGCCTAAAATTGGTAGAGAGAATTGTGCATTTTGAGTCTTACACAACTCAATGGTAAATGTAAACAGGGCGGAAATGTGGATTTTTCCGCTCTGTTTTATAAAATGCGCTCGAAATGCTCAACTTTCTCTGCCAATTTTAGGCATGGAAAAGGGCCTATTTCTTGCGCGTGTTGAGAAAAACATATTTTTAGTGTCATTTTAATCAGTTACTTTACATTTCAGTCGTAATTAAAACATGATATACACTTCTGAAGTAAAGTCGATTATTCCCTCGAGTTATTACTTTCTTCGCTAAGCTCGGGCAGCAAACTCACCTTCATGAATAATTTACTATTTTACTCCCTTGGTACATAAATTGGTACATAACTCCCTTGGTGGTGCATAATATACTATTTTGTATATAAATATTCAATAAAAAAATTTGATTCTATTGATTAATTTAATTAGATAAATATTAATCATGGTTTTTGAACATTTTGTACATAAATAGTTTTAAAATACTAATGATAAGTATTAGTATTATTTTATTTAAACCAGGATCGGGTAAAAATAGTGAGCGATAAAAAGTCTATCGAAGATTATAGATCTTGTCTTATTGAAACTGGCATTAATCCAGGTATTTCTAATCTTTAAAACAATCTCATATAGTTTAATCATTATTACCTAATGTTTAATTTTCTGAAAGATTTTAGAAAAAGAAAAATTAAGCTTACAAAAGAACAGAAGATATGCGTCGAGAGTTGTGATCTAAAACAATTAGGGATTGTAAGTTATAATTTTAGAAAGCTTTCTATGATAATTAAAATAAATTAATTTTATCATTTTAAATAAATTTAATTTCGGTTTATTTAACTTGACAATTGTAATGTACTATATTTTATATAATTAGATGTCATCGAAAGGAACTTGGGATAGAGAAAAATTAAACATTCTTGAAGAAAGAGAAGATGGTTTAAAAGGACTCGATGGTTTTCGTGATATTTTAGATGTGTGTGAAGGTCAAGGTAATAGAATAAAAAATTATATTCTTCGTGCGTGTGTGTAAACATATATTTACATAATTCTAAAATACTTTCAATTTTAGGAAAAACTTCATGTAAACTACTCTCATGTGTATATGATGAGGCTATAAGAAAAGAAGATTATTCTCAACTTCTGTACGAATTATTGTTTCACTAAATAGTGCATTTTATATATGACAAATTGTGTAGTAACTTTTTACTTTTGTAATAATTTTTATAATTTTTTGTAATAAGAAGTTAAAAAATTTTACTGTAATGGATTGCTTGATTTTTTTTACTAATTCTACTCCCCGCATTTACTTTCTTTTTATTGTTATTTAATTTGTTAATCATAAAAATGTTATGTTTTAGTTAGAATCATGACATTTGTATTCGGATTAGATAATTATACATAATTGATTATGACGTTGTTATAATATTTTAATAAACATTTCCTTTTAAATAACATTACAATTCAAAGTTTTAAAACATTAAGAATTAACAAAATTTTACATAAATTAAATTTCCTAAAGAATATTTTGTAAAAATAAATTTTATGATTTTGTTCCCTTAAGAATAAGATTTTTGATACTAGAAAAAGTTTTATTGATAATAACCCCGAAAAAGGATTAGCGCTCGGAGGCGGACCTCAGGCGCTCGAGCCGTTAACGGCCCATTGACACATGGCGTAGCGACGTCAAGAGGCCCCTATTCACTCGATGACCGCGCGAATTGTACGGATGCCCCAATGGATCCCAGCGTTTTTATGGCGATCGGCAAAAACTGAGGAGACCTAAGAGGAGCCGACGGAAAACCAAGAGGGCAAAGGAGGCAGTCCATCTGGCCCCCGACGTGTCTACAGCTCCAGCTTTGGAGTCGCACAGTGACAGATCCGGAATAAATATTAGTTCCCATCTCCCTCTTGTTTAATGTTTTTTAAATCTCCCGTCTACCAATTAAATTAAATTAACATTATAGAATACAATTTACAAATATCTTATTATTTAATAAACAAATAGTATGTATATATATTGTACAACTACGAAAGAAATTAAGATTTTTTTTAGCGAGGGTAGGGGTACTGAAATACGTTACTTGTGTTTGAAATAGTTTATATTTTATATATATTATTTTCCAAAAAATTCATACCGCAAGAAACAAATTGTTCATGTGCCTCTACCGCGGTTCTGATAGTTCGGATTCCATCTAAAACTGTAGATGATGCCACTATCAAACGTAGATTTCATTTCGTCAAACAGATTATAATATTTTCAATACCTATACTTACCTTATGATGGATTCTTTTTTCAAGATAATTGAACAATACAGCAAGTATTTTCATGTTTACCTAATATCGTCGGTCTGGAGAAAGATGGTGCCAGTTGAAAAAGGTGCCATTCCACAATGGAGTTGGAAACGGTGCTATTTCAAAATTGATTTAAAAAATGTGCCATTTCAGAAGAAGTGTCTTTTTAGAAACATTTTAGTGAAATGATACTTTATTGTCTGCACAAATTTTTCTATCTTGATTTTTTTTTTTGTTTATAATTAGTCATTTTAGAGGTATATACATTAATTTTAATTTTCTCGTTTTGAGCAAAAATGGAAAAATATGGTTCGAGTACACGAGTGAGGAAGTAATTTTGACGTCGCGTACAATTTTCACACTCGCTTCGCTCGAGCTCAAATGTCCCCACGAGACTAAAATCACTCCCTCGCACTAGTATCTAAATGTACTATTTTAATACTCGTATAGGTATATAAGAACATTAGTCTTTATAAATTATCAAAAAATGTCTCTAAACAAAAAAAAAATTTAATTTATATTTAAATGGTTTAATGTTTGTACCTCTAAGATGATTAAAAAGAAAAAAATCAAGATAGAAAAATATGTGTAGTCAAGAATGTGCCATTTCACTAAAATTATTCTGAATTGGCACTTTTTGCTTTCGCCCTCAAATTACACCTTCTCCAAATGAAATTTGAAATGACTCCTTTTCCAAATGAATTTTGAAATGGTACTGTTTCTAATTGAATTTTTAAAAGGCACCTTCTTTCTCCAGACTGACGATATAAGCGGTGTTTTTTAATAAAAACACTTAAAAATCTTAAGATTTCACTTAATATTGAACTTTTTTCCATATAAATTATAAATTTTTTGTTGGCATAATCTGCAAATTGAAAAGAAATTTAAAGTTATTGACATATTTGATAGATGTGGGTGCAGAAATGCTGATTATGCTAAATATTACTCGCTTTCAGGTCATAGTTGCAGTTTCCTAACAAGATAAAGCCAATTAAACTCGAAGAAGAATAATTCAAAAAGATTACATTGCTGAGTTTGATATCGTCTCGGAAACTGTTTCTTAAACTATATACTTTAGAATGCTTTTATTAAGTTAAGAAATCTAGTACTGTAGAGTACGTTTTTTACAGCTCTATCACGTATTTAGAATAAAAAAATGTTTTATAAATTAAGTATATTCGTCAGTTTTAAATATACAATCGCCGTATCTCCTGTATATAAGCTTGGAAGTTAAGAATAAAATAATATTTCATTATAATTAAAATAAACAATAGCTTAATTTATTTCATTTGATTATGATGTCACTTAAAATTTAAATTATCCAAAATTTTTATTAGCGTCATTTTGTATTGACCAAGAATTCATATTACAAATTATTTAAAAAGTTACACAAAAATATGAAATGTTTTATAACTATTAGTAAAAAAAAAAAATGTAAAGAAACCGGATGTTATCCTGAATTGTTAAACCTGCGGGTATGTTTGCATCACATTTTATTAGAAAACGGGTGATATGAATAGAAGTCACAGTACAGTCATAGTTGAATTTGGCCACAATGAAAGCTGCTATCGTCACTATTTTCTTTTTGTTTTCAAGTGCTTTATCGGTATAAAATTATATCTTATTCAATAAATGTTTATTGAATTTGAATTTAGAATTGTTTGTTTTTTAATTTGTGTATTTTAATAACCAGTGATATTAATGAACAAGTTTTAAAATTATTTTTAGCTGGATCTAGAAAACTTAAATGATGAAAATTTTTAATATTGGTAAAAGAAAAATTGAATTTATTTTTAATATTTAAAACTTTTACAGTTGAAGATAGAGACATTACCAATGATGAGTTAAATGAACTTCTCGTTTGCGTATTAAAAATGAATAGAAGTGTAAGTAAAAAATTTGTGTTATTATCGACTCCGACTCAGCGTTGAATTAGTGTTTCATCGGCATCGAAATCTGTTAGATATGACATTTACTCAGTAACAAATTGTTAATCAAATGGACGTATTTTGATACCAATTTATAACTACTAAAATTTTTGACCATGTGAATGTACTTAAAATGTATTTTAAATTACAGATTATATAAATATAACCAGTTAAAAAAACTACTTTATTACCTATATTTTCATGGTAAATACAATTTTATAATTATAATACTTCTATACTTTTTACGTAGATGAATCCAGATGGAACCTTAGATTTTAGAAAAGTAATCGCCAAAGGTGATAAAGAACTTAATCCCAGCTTTAAAGAATTATTTATTGAGGCGTATGTGAGATGTCGAGGTAAATTTCATACGATTAATATAATAAAAACTTATTCGAGGATATAATTCAAACGGTTTTATTTTCAGACCAAACCAACGCAAAACTACTAAAATGCATGCAAAAAAGTATCCATGAAAGTGTGGATGACAACTTGCTTATGCGTTGGCTTAACCTTATAGACATTGGAATTCGTGGATCAACTTTCAAACCTGTAAAATAAAACATCATTATCAATCATTTTTAATAATTCATTTTAATTATAAATACAATTTTTTTACGATATTATGTAATACAATGTCTTAGTCAAATTAAATTAAATTAAGCTATTAATTAAAAATAAAACGACTTAATATTATTTATCCCGATTATCAGTTACAAATAATATAATTTACAATGTGAAACCTAAACGAGGTAGTTATTCAGTAGTTTATTATTATATAAGATTATTTTTTTACTCTTGCAAATTAATAAGGTTTTCTATAGGGAAATAAAGATAGAATTCTTAAATTTTCAAAATTAATACAAGAATATCAGTATCAGAATGAGATGATTTAAATTTATTATTAATCCAATAAAAATTAAACATTTTTCAATATATCATTTGAGCAAAAATTTAGCTTAGGCATTTTTTAATTTATCTTTTCTTCTGAACCCGGAAATGTCGCATATAGTATTTTATCGCACTAAAAATAAAATTTAAAATACGGATATATATTTTGTTAAATTTAATTTTTATTAGAAATACATTTTATTATAAAAATAATATACTGCAATATTTGATGTATATTTGAATAAACTGTAATTTATACAGTAAAATGCTTCAGTCTTCTTATTTATCTTCGAGAAGTCAAATCAACGATTGTATACATATCAGTTTATTTTGAAACATCAGATCATCCACCGTAAGTAGTTTCTACCGTTTTTTGTTATAGTTACGATGACTATTTCAAAAACAATTTACATAAATAAGATAATGCAATCGAGTTGCATGATATTATTTTAAAATCAATTTATAATGAGAAAATACTAAATTTTAATAATAAATAAATTAAATCTATTTAGAAGTTTTTGTAATAAGAAAACCTAAATAGCCAGAATTTAAAGATTATTGATAAATTATTAATGTATTATATAAAATAAAATTACTTTTGTTTAAGTAATATTAAACTTTATCCTTGAACATAATTGACGGTCAAATAAAAAAAGAAATATAAAAAATGTGAATAATAGAATCAAGACTATCTAGATAATAAGATCGAATAAAAAGTTAATATACCTGTTTTTCTTGCAAAGCGTAATTATTTCAACAAAAAAACAATTATTCTATTTCGATAATACTAAAGCTTATTATGCAGTTGTGTATTATAAGACTT
This sequence comes from Eupelmus kiefferi, assembly GCA_030522745.1. Lineage (NCBI taxonomy): Eukaryota > Metazoa > Arthropoda > Insecta > Hymenoptera > Eupelmidae > Eupelmus > Eupelmus kiefferi. The sequence continues at coordinate 1,748 of JAPYZB010002089.1, read as the reverse complement.
GTTCACTCATTTTCCACAGAATTAATTGCAGCTATCTTACAATTAATGTACAATGTATCTCTAGTTTGAAAAATAAAAAGAAGTATAAGAATTTTAAAATGATAAAATTTGCTAATTCATTTTGAAATACCCCAAATTTAGTTATTAAATAAGTATTATTCATAAAGCACCGCAAGTAGAAAAATAAGTATGTACACAAGTGAGTAATTTCTAAAATTTAAAGTTCATATAATACTAAAGATAAATAAGTAATCATTAGTGTTTAATTAATAAATAAATGATATAATGAATTCATTTTGAGTAGTAATTGTTAAATATTATTTATGATTCGCCGACGTATTTAATTTTACTTATTATTGATTAATGATTATTACTTAAAAAGATTATAATTACTATCATATTTTTATAATAAGAAAATGATTTTAATAAGAAGCTTACACACAAAGAATAAAAAAAAATTCCAAACAAAAGCGAGTAATTTAAAAAATCCGCTAAAAATACAATGTAACCCACTAATTTCCTTATCATCAACAACAGCACTGTCCTTCTAATTCTCCTCTCACCAACAATAACCATTCACACAGACAACCAACACAAGCCAACATCCAGGATATTTCAAAGCCTTTGCAAATTTATCGTCGCCGCGATTTACCCTTCCTGTCTCGCCAAACACGAGCTCAGTTTCTTTAGCAAAGCTCCGCGGCGCTAGGTACGGCTCGTATGCCGATTACAATCGCTTCTTAATTTACTCGGAAAAACTCACCTCTCGGACAATTGGCGCGATTTATCGAGCCTGAATAATGTGTCAATGACGATCGATAATCAGCCGAGCGGCGCGATCGTGTTATGTGTGTATAAACACGAGCGCAGGCTAATCCGAGCGTATAAAAAGGAAGCGTCGTTATGCCGGGCTAGTTCAGTTATCTGCCCGCAACAGCTGACTGAAAGTTCGCTGCTCTCGCTGTGCTTGAAGATTGAAGATTGACTTTTGGAAGTTTCTATAGTCGACATGAAGGTCCTCGTTGTCCTTTTGGCTGTCTGCCTTATCGGCGCCTATGCGGTGAGTTTTTTATAGATTGTTGGGAATTTTGATTTAGAGTAATGGGGATATTGAAATGCTTGTTTGAGTTGAATTACAGAAAAAGCTTACAATTTTTTCGAATAAGTATGAGTAAATTTTGAGCGAGTTTAATAGTAAAAATTTTTGATCTCTTAATAAATAAATCTATAAATCTATAAGAAAAATTGAAATAAATTTTAAATATCTAAAAGACTTTGAGAAATTTTTTATTTAATATGAATCATTTATAAGGATACCTTATTATTAATTTTGTTTGGGTTACATTTATTTTATAATTTTATAAAATGGAAGATATATTTCACATCTTATTTATATGTGTATTAAAATGTCATCGACATCAAAACTTTACAAAAAACAATTTTTCAGAGCACTCTGAAGGATGAGCAGAAAGCAAAATTAGCAGAGTTCAAGCAATCCTGCATTACTGAAAGTGGCGTTGATAAGGGTAAGAAATAAATTATTATTGACTTTATTTAGAATTTACTGTTTATTCTACTATAATAAGAAATTTTTTCGTGCTAATCTTCTGTTAATATCTTAAACGTGAATTTTATGAAAAAATATATATACTGAGAAAAATGTCTTAATAAAAATTACTATATTTTATAGTAACGCTGTGACATACTTGTACAACGACAAAAATTACTATATTTTATAATAAAAATTA
>JAPYZB010002088.1:0-12759 GCA_030522745.1 Eupelmus kiefferi | reverse complement strand
TTATTTTCGATAATTTTCATTATTAATAGATTCCTCAATTTAAATCTTTTATTAAACAGTAAATTTAATTTCATCAATTGATATTAGTGTCTTATTTGTAAGCCTTAAGCTTATCATCTTGTTAACGATTTTCTTTGATTGTACAGAAGAAACTATAGTTGTTTGTGTTACTGAAAGTACAACTGATGAGTCTTGTTTAGTAATTAACATATGATGAAGAGATTATCATTTATGTTTACAAACTATTACATTTTAAAACGTATTAGATGTTTATATTTACTGAATAAGATTAAAATTAAGATTCTTATTGTGTATAAAAATAACTTATTTACTTCTTGCAAAAGTAAAATGTCAACAAAAATTAGGCCGTTTATGCGAAAATTTTCGAAGAATAATAAATTGTAAATATAAAGCTTCATATGCCCAAAAGCCTTATTAATTTTCATTATAATCCTACAATATTTATAAATCGTAAAAATTTGACCGTTTAACTCGTTAACGATCGTAATTTGTGTTCATGAATTTCGGAGAAATTCACTGTTTGAAAATTGTTCAGCTCATATTAGATTTTCAAATTCTTCATTTACAAAATTTCTTTTGAGCATACAATAATTATAACTTTACAATATAACATAATTGTTATACCATAATCATATTTTAATTTGCGACATTATCCACAATTTATTAAAAAATTAGTTAATGTTATCAAATACATAAAGGTATCTATTTTTAATTATATTTGTAAAGTACCTCGTGACCCACGTGCAGAAATCGATCTGGGATCTTAGCGTAACCCGTTCGTCTATTTTTCCGTTTCTAAAGCAAATTGAATAATTAATGTATTTCCGAAGGGCAAGAAAGCTTCGTTCCGATTTCGCATTTTATTTTTATTTTTTTTATTTTTCAATGAGAATGTAAAAAACAAAATTTTTCTTCAAAAATAGGCCGATCTATAATATTAGTAAGTATTTAAAAATAAAAAAATATGTAATAAATAAATAAGTATTCTTTTTGTTAAACTACTTTGTTTACATTGGTATAAATTGACAAATTTTTATTTGCATAAAATATTTTTTCATCTTATAAATTACTTTATCTAATTAAAATTTTTAAAACATTTGATTAGTTATATTAATGTACGTTGATATGAAAAAAATGCCGATTAAACAAAGCCGATCGATCTGAAAAAATTTGTCTAATAACTGACGTATGCCGCGAAAGTTTCTAAACAAATAAACTTCTGTCATTTGCGTAAATAAATGACTAATCACATTTTTTTGTTTTTTTTCTTCTTCTGCAGTGACAGCTGACATGTCGATTTCTGATCTTTTTGGACTCGGTTTACCACGTGGATCACTGATGAGTGCTGGACAAAAGGAGCAAGGAGGTCAAGCCGGTTACGACGGACCCACATTCCGAAATTATCAAGTTAGAAATCCAATATTAAAATTTAATTAATTAGCCAATATTTTTATCATTTACAAATAATTTTAGTATATAACTAAACAACGAATTCAATCCTAATAATAGATCGTTTCTAATAAATACGATTTAAATTTGAACCTAAAGATTAAATGAGCATTTTATCTAATCAGTCTGTATCTTATTACGCATGCTAGAAAAAAAACTTAAGAAAGCTTCATTATTATCCCCTTTTCTTCAAAGAGTATACTTATTAGTAGCTTATTATAATAAGCTGACGTTCTGCATTCACCCATTGCACCACCGATGAACTCGCAACTGCGCGTAACTTACTCACTCTACTTGATTTGTGCAGAGCAGACATTTAGAATGCGAGCGAACACGCGTGAACTTCTTTTCTTGGCATTCTTGTAAATATTGCTAGTACAAGAACGCCCCGATATATAAAAGTGTCAAACGCGTAACGTACAGCCTCTTCTCCTTCGTCTTTGTACGTAATACCCGCCCACGTCTTCTTGCAAGCGACTTCATCTCGGATCGTCCGTAAACTGGCTATGCAATAACCGGAACAATGATTATCCTCCTTGGGACAGCTCCAAAGATAGTTGCCTTGGCGTACCTTTGCTCTTGCTTTTTCGCTCTTTTGAATTCGGTCTTTCAAAGGGATTTTTGTTCGTTTTAAATGTCAAAATAAAATAAATCAGGTTGAAGAGAATTTATTTGTAGTAGATTAATGAAACTAGATTCTTAACGGAAAATTCTCGTGGTTTACTGCTATTGGAAAAGATTGCACGATACATCGGCGATTCCGTACGCTTTCATTGTTACCGGCGAAATCGGATCTTTATCGTGGTTCAATCTTTAATAACCTTCAACCTTGAAAATGGAATTGTATAAATATTTTTATTCAAGAATTTAACATTTATATTGTAAATATACAATACATAAATAAATAACATAAAATTATTATAAAAAATTACATTACACACATCATTCAGAAATGAATTTCCCACCATATTCCTCGACAGAACTGCATAAAGCGCGGGAAAGCTTGCACTTCCTTTTGCGTTTATGAAGACGCAAACGGAAGGAAAATTGTCTTGATTGATCGGGCCGCTCGTAAAACCGTCAGCTTTTGCGCTCGCACAATGGCTAGGCCGCGACTTTTGTACTTTTGGCGCCCGCACTCGCGAATAATATCCGGAGGCTATACAACTCTCGACGCGCGCAAGCCTGCGCGACATGTAGTTATCGCACATATTTCATTATAAATCGCGTACGCGCGTAAGGAGAAGCGCAAAAGTGCATGCGTCGCGGGTACTTTCAGGAGGCGACCCGGTTCTTAAGGAGCCAAGAATCACTGGCCAAAATTGCCGCCTTGTGTTTCCATTTTGAGTTGAGTGTCGTCCTTGTATAGGCGTAATGTGCGCGCTAGGCTAATGGTGATACCAAGGTTTCGATCTAGAAAGTTTTTTTTTGTAATTGAGTTTTATTAAACTTTGAATAATCATTAAGATGTTAAATTGTTAAATGTATGTATTTTGATTTAAAAATTCAATAACTATTTTTTTTAAGTTAATTTTTTAATTGATAAAAATTAGTTTTAACAAAAAATAAAGCATAAGTAAATCATAAATGTATGCAAAATAATACATGCCCGTGTGTTTGATCGAAAGACTAAAAAGCCGAGGGCTGTACTCTTTTTCCCCAGTTTTTTTCCAGGCTTTTCGCGCGTCTATCCTTCTCTGCTTTTTCTTCATTCTTCCCGCGAGCCTTTTCGCGATATTATTTTGGAGCTGCTCCAAAAAACGGTGTCTGGAAGCTAACTCGAAACAATGCAATGATTCCTCTTTCTTTTCCTTTCTATTCCGCGCAGTTTTTCTATCATAGGCTTTTTCTCTATTGTTTTTCCTCATCTCTACTTTTTTCTCTGCTTTGCAAAAATTAGAAGAGCGTTGCACCAGACAGTAGTACTTTGAAGTACAGATTCTTAAATCAATTTATTATCTGTTAAAGAAATTTTATACGAAAATATTTTAGTAAAGTAAACGCTTTTCTTTATTTTATTATTTTACTTTTTCATTCATGTTAGGAATTATGAACTTTTGATAGAATCAATATTTACTTTATATTGTTTTTAATATGTCTACATAAAAATTATTCTTACAGCAGCGAGATAATTCAGGATATTATTCAAACCCAACTACTCAAGAGGTATACATTATTTTAGTTTTTAATTGATTGATTGATATTAAAAATATTAAAGCATATGTGAATGCTTATTTCATAGTAATAAATCTCTTCATTTATAAATAAACAATAATTATATGTATTTACTTCTTATATTATTTTTGGAAGTTCGCTTTCACGATGTTTTTAGTAATTTAAAAGTACATATCCAGTTATGTAAATAGTTGATTTCATTAAAATTTTTTATTTTGGCTAAAATTTGGAAAATTAATTGGAAGAAAAATCGATTGTAGTTTAGAAAACAGTAGATTATGCAACAAGTACGCAAAGTAGCTGACATCTGCACAAGTGGTGTTTGTCACTCGAGCAAATCGAGAATAATAGAAAATCTAATTGCAAGATCACCTATTTTAGTTACACATTTTTTTTTGCATTCGCAAAATACATTTTTACGCACGGCTTACGAGTGACAAAACCATTTTTCGTACTTCGTCTAAAAAAATTTAACATAATATAAGAGTTTGGATAATCTCGACCTGGGAGATACATGTCCCGTTCATCGAGATCATCTCCTTCACAGATTGATTGCCTAATATACTATTTTCATACAAGTTTAGTAAAGTACGATTTTTTATCCATTTGTGACAGTAAATAACCCATATATAGTCCGAAAGTCAATATGCCAAATCGATTTTTACGTGGTGTATTAAGTATCAATAAAACACTTTTGAAAAAAAAAAAAAAAAAAAAAAATATGCACAATGGAAATTATTAATAAAGTTTATAGTAAAATTTTTTATATTTCTAATTATATTTGATAGAATTATGCTAGTTTTTAGTATAAATTTTACCAATTTTTAAAAAAGTGTTTATAAATTGCGTAATAACTTTTTTTTTATTTTTTTAACAGCAAGATAATACAAGTGGCTACTACACGAATAATATGGATGTGGCAAGTTCACCGATTTCAGTTCATACACCAGCAAGTCCAAGTACTCCTGGAAGCTTATATTCAAATCCTTATTCCTACTCAAGTGTAAACAGCAGTCCTTATACTTCAAGTTCCTGTGCATCAAATGGTTATAACAAACCTGTACGCTCAAACTATGGAAGGCCTATTCGAGGTTCCCCACCATATAGGTAAATACTCTTTTATTTTTTATTAATGTGTTATAAAAATCATAAATATAATAAAATTTTTCTATTCTTAAGTGATTGTAGCAGTCCATCTGTTGAGTTTCCACCACATCTTTTTGTTTGTAATGGATCAAGATCTAATTCACCTGCAGATTCGGAAAACAGCGTTAATAGTATTGATGGAAGTCCTTTATCTGATATTATGGTAAGACTTAATGATAATTTTGATTTGTATTAAAGTGATCTTTTTTTCCTCTAACGTGATAAGTATAAATTTATGAATTTTTCAGAGTTATCTGTCCTTAAATTCAGGGCAACATCGCTGTTATCCTCCGAATTCCAATTCCTTACTTGAGGCTGAAAAGTACTTACAAAGTGCTAAATCTCCTGCAGAGCTTCAAAGAATCAGAAAGTACTTGAATACACATCCGCAACAATTACAATCAATGCATCATTATCATCACCATCAACCTCATGGAAATGCACGAACTAACCATTACAATCAACAGCAAAATAATCCTTATATGTCTGTAAATCCTACTTATGGATCAGAAAAAAGTTGTTGTATGGGGAATAATAGAAGTGCATCAGCGAACTCATCAAATGTATTTCCATCTCACGTATCCCTAGATAAGGCGGCAAGATATCATCGCAATGCTGCGGGTAATTTTATTGTATTAAAATTAAAAATTAACCTTAAAATTAACGTTTCTTTTTTCAATTTTTAGCTGCCTCAGATGCTAATTACACTTGGAGTGGAACTTTGCCTCAAAGGACTCAGAAACCTGTTGGTTATTCATCCAAGGTATTTTTAGGAGGCGTTCCATGGGACATAACAGAGTCTATTTTAATTTCTACGTTTAAACCATTTGGTCAAATTCGAATTGAATGGCCTGGAAAAGATCAAACTACTAGTCAGCCAAAAGGATATGTTTATGTTATATTTGAATCAGAGAAACAGGTATAAACACATTTTATTCAATAGTTTTTATTTAAAAATTAATTTTTCTTTTTTTTTTTTTTTTTTTTTTAAATTCACTTCTTACTCTTTTTTCTCTTTATTTTACAAACGGCGGAAGCTACTACTATAAGATTTCATCAAAAAGGATGAAAGGGAAAGAGGTACGATTGACATTATTCTTGCATTGTAAATTTATAAAATAAATTAACAATTAAATTAACTATAAATAAAAATTTTAATTAATTTTAGGTACAAGTAATCCCTTGGGCTCTTAATGACAGTAATTATGTTAAATCATCATCTCAAAAGTTGGACCCTGAAAAGACAGTTTTTGTTGGAGCGTTACACGGAATGATGACTGCAACAGGATTAGCCACTATTATGAATGATCTTTTTGATAACGTAATTTATGCAGGTAATGCTTTAATTATTCCAACACTCCTTTCATATTTTTTTATTTGGTAGTTGCATAACGTTTTGTCTTCTATTAGGGATTGATACTGACAAACATAAGTATCCTATTGGTTCAGCGCGGGTGACTTTTAGTAGCAAACACTCGTTTCACAAGGCTGTTAATGCAGCTTTCATTGAAGTTAAGACTACAAAATTTACGAAAAAGGTTCAAGTGGATCCTTACATTGAGGATGCGCCGTGTTCAAGTTGTTACGTACAGCAAGGACCGTATTTCTGCCGAGAATCGGTAATGTGAAATAATGTTGTTTTTAATATAAATTTTTTTTTTTATACTTAAGTTATTTAGATGAAAATTTTATTAATTTCATTTTAAGAATAAAATTAATATACATTAATAAAGATAAAATTTTGGATTTTAAATAATAAACATTTAAATTTATAACAATCAAGCATCTACATCGCCGTAATTACATTTTTATATTAAAAATATATTTTTTATGTTCTAGGTTTGCTTCAAATACTACTGTCACACTTGCTGGCAATGGGTGCACAGTAACAATTCCATAAGCTGGCACAAACCAATGTCGCGTGGTTTAAAAAACAATCAGGTTATCGGGCTGACTCCGAATGTGAAACGCGGGACGCTCTTCGCACCTGCCATAATGTCCTAAATAGTTGTTCTGGTGACATCGCTCGGTCAACGTTCTCCCGACCGACCAGCAATAACACGTCTTTCTTCAATTTGACCACAGTCGGCGGAAGGAGCGCAGGAACCGAGCGTTTATTAGTAAAAAAAAGTAAAACTGAGAGCGATGGTGCGCAATGAGAATTTTATAGCTCGCAGTTAACTGCGCAAAAGAGAGGATAAAGCTTTTTTTTGCGAACTAGGAAAGTATCGCGTGTGAATTGTACGTTTGTTCGATCGGAACAAATTGGGATTTTCAATGGTTATAGAGCATAATCACTTTGAGTTCCTATTACGAGCAGAGATGAAATATTTTTTTATTTGTTGGTATATCTTTATCAAGAGCACTGGCCTGGGGAAAATATTGTTTTAATTAATATATATTTAAGAAGAGAATAATTATTGTTATTATGATTTCAATTGTCGTAGGCGCGAATCGGAGGGCCCTATTGACGAGTGGACCCAGTCAGTCATTGATATAATTTGATTTATAATAGTTATTATTATAATGATGTTGTCCACCAGTGAGAGCAATTTAATCGTCTACTGGTAGCGCTTTAGATATATTGTGCGTTTATTACAATAGCAGTGCAAAAAGGTTCTTGCCACTGAAGGAAGGCCCTCTTATTCACTTGGCCGTTTAAACAATGACGAAAAAATAGTGTTACTTACGGGCTACGATTTTGATTGTAGAACTTCGATTTTTTTTTATTTTTTTTTGTTACGATTTATTATTCTCGCAATTTGCGTGTTGCGTCCATTTGTTTAAATGCTGATTTTTCCACCGCGCTGTCTCTGATGTTTCGTTTATTTTTTTTTATATATATTCTGTTAAATTGGATTAAACAATTTAGATCTTTGCATAAGAGATTCTTTTTTTTTTCAATATTTTTTTTAACCTTTTTCTTTTCCTTTTCTTCCTCTCTAATAAAGTTAAAATAAAATAATGGTACCTTCAACTGGACTTTAACTGAATACAATTAGTATTGATACTAGGCAAATTTTATCTACTTTCTACATTAAATTGTTATCAAAAAAATTGTTGTATTTAAAGTTTGAACATTTTAACAGCATGGGAAAATAGATCTTTGTTGAGAGAATGCAAAATTGCTATCAACAGGTTTAGAATTAAGCTTTTAAGCTTTAAAAAAAGAATTCAACAAAATTATAATTAGGTATTTAAAAAGTAGTAATTAGTATTTTAGTCTTATAAATAGTTGTTGCAAGGTGTTGCAGGGCAGTTGTGTTCGCGAAATCCTTGTGAAAAAAATTTTAATGATTATCTTTTATCCCCAAAGTCTTATTTACTCACTTTTAATCAGTCGTGCCTTTTAACGTGATCTCCATAGAATTTTATTGCGGCGAAATGCAAAAGAAATTATTTTTAAGTCTAAAGAGTTGAGCGATTTATGAATCTTATATATATACGCGCAAACTCGATTAAGTGATTTAATCTGACAAATAAGACTGTAAAGTATTCAGCGGCGATGAGCTTTTCACGATCTTATAGTCTCAGTGAGACATTACTTTTAAGTTACATGGAAGTGCCTCTGGTTCATTTAGTTTTTTTTATTCCTTGTAAAAAAAGTTTTTAAGTAGCTCAAACAATTGAATCTATGTATTAATTAATAGATTACAAGTTGCTATGCCCTTAGCTTTATCTTTGTTAATGTTAAGTTTGTAGTACAAGAATAATAAAGAGCGGAAAATAAATAAAATCTTCTGTCTTTAACAAAATACTCGTATTTTTCTACTAATTTTATTAAAAACATTTTATATATATAATATAGTAACAAATATACCTATAATACTTAAACAATCAATTCTCGTTACAAACACCATCCCACAACCAGACTTTTTTCATACTGTTTTATTTTATTGGTCAAAATAATCAACTATTTTTCTGTGCAATCCTCTTCGAAAAAGCCTGATACACACCGATGAGAGAAGATGTCGTGCCAAGTAAGCCAACCTGCCAAGTTGAAAATTTTCCTCCCCATAGAGTACCAGATGGTAGGTAACTCACTGCATAACTTAAATCTAGCATTAATCGTAGGCATACAAGCAGCTCATTATTCTGTTGACTCCTGAGTTTAGCTGGGTTGAATCTGTATTAACATTTAACAATTTTATTTATAAAATGTCAAAAGAAAAGCTTGTTTTTGTTTAATAAAGAAATTACCTTGGATCAAGCGCAGCTTTTTTGTAACTCATTTCTTGTTTTTTTAGAAGCCTATATTTTCTTAATGTTCTAAAATAGAATATAAATAAAGTTAAAATAATATAAAGTTAAATAAATAAAAATCAATTTTTATAAGTTTTTGTATTGACTATTGATACAATCAGAATCCAAAATTAATAAATAAATAATACATAAAATAAACAAGTCTTAAAAAAATAAAACTAATCTATTAAATATTAAAATTTTGAACTATTTTTATAATTTAATAAATCAATGTACTCTAAAAAATATTAACTATAGAATAATAATTTGCTATAAAAATACTAAAAAAGAAGTATATTAATAGTAAGTATACTTGATTAGTGAAAGGTAGAGTGACGCTATCCAAAACCAGGTGGTAGCATTGCCCCACTTATCTATATCGATAGAAATAAGTTTATTTTCTCCTGCCCAACAAATATGTTCTACAGGACCATAGAAAGTATCCACAGCTATTTTGATTAACTCAATAGTTCGAGTAAACCAATCTGGCTCCTATAAAGAAAAAAGCAAGTTTAAATTATTACCTTTTAAACTCTAATTATCCTGTAGAAAAACTTGCTTAATTGAAAGCAAATATTATAAATACCTTTTGTCCCCAACCGTAAGTCATGGCATGATGAACATTTGGAATATCATCCAAGAGTCTTAAAATGACTCTGGCACCGCTCATTTTGCTTCCAAATCTTTTGAATTTGTCAGAGGTGTCATCGGATGATGGAAATCCTGATGCAAGTTTGGCTGCATAGGAAAGTGTTCTGAGGAACTTATCACGGCCTTCATAACTATCCAGGTAGTCAGATACCAAAGCAATATTCATTTTTGGCAATGTTTAGTATACTTGGAGAATAATAATATGGTACGTATACTTTTCAGAATTACAGAGCAGCTGTTTACTTAGCTTGTATCTTAACAATACTTTTGAAAGTGAAAAGTCATTGAGATCATCAGCTGGAGTGTGTTATCAGTACTAGAGAGCAAAGTGCAATAAATACATTGCTAAATAATATGTAAACAATCGAGATAAATTGATTTAAAATAACAAGTTAACAGTTACATATAAATCTCTTAAATATATTACTAAATATACGTATAACAAATTATGGCAAGCTGCGAAAAATATGGTAATTTTATAATCTACATGACTAAGTAAATTGAATAGTAATTGTTTCTTTGACGTAACCTAACATATTCTACCAATTCACTGGACTACACATCACTAAACGCACTACAGTGGCCAATGCATCCTATATACATATATAATGTGTCAGGCGTGGTTGGATCCTTTAGCTCGGGTATAGCTAGGTTCACTTGTACACGTCAAGCCGCGTAAAATAAAATAAATAAAATAAACATATAATTTATAATATAATATAAATAAATATTTCTTTTCATTTATTGATGAGATATTTTTTACTTTGCATATTATTCAAGTAATCCATCGTCAAAAAGAATCATTTTTGTTGACTTTTAGTTCAGTGTGTTCGTATTTGCTCCTTGAATATTTTCAAGATTACCACCCCCATTTTACGTATTGAATAAATAAAATTTAAATTACTATCTAGATGAAGAAATAAATTTATTAGAATATAACTACATTGGTCAGTAATATAGTAGTGAAAAAATAGAAAAAAACTGCGTTAATTCTCATAAAATTTATTTTTACCATTATTTATTCTTCCCAATTTTCTAATTCTTATTTAATTTCCATACACACAGATAAAGAGTATTACAAACTCGGTCAATTATAGTTAACAATTTCCTCAAATTTTTTTACATCACAACATAAAAACCTCCCAACATCTTTCAATCATCTATAAAATTGCTCCAAAACGCTAAATCCTGCAAAACCCAACCCATTCCAAAATTCAAACCGCCCAGCGCCATCTCCCGGCTTATCCCCATTTCTCCCGCGCTCCCCGCAAGATCCACGCCCTAAAAACTCGCTCTCCAAAGCAGTCGGCTCTTCCTCCACTCCGTCCTCCCAGCCACACGTCAGCTCAGCGCGCAGACGCGGCCAGTTCCCATCCTCCGTCTCTCTTCCTCTCGCATCCATCCACAAACCCCAACACTATAGCATAGCTCGCTGTGTAGCGACCGGCTCTCTGGCCCCGTGCGCGCGCTGGCTGACGTCAGAATCATCGCGCGCATAGCCAGGAGGAGGAGAGGAACGAGGACGGTGCTGTAGTGCGCGCGCGCGCACTCTCTCTTTCTCTCTCTCTTGCCTGCGCGCAGTAAAAGGGGGAGAATATACTCAGAGATCGGCGCGCGGCTCGCCGTACACGGGGAGACGGCCGCGAGTTCTCGTAGTCGTGTGCGAGAGAGAGAGAGGCTCGCTGCTGCTGCTGGTGTGCGCGCTGCTCCGAGGCGAGCGAGAGAGGCGAATGCGTTGGAATTAAAGGCGCAGCGCCGGATAGAGCCGAAGAGAGGCAGGCCAGGAGGAAAAAGAGCCCCGCGAGTCTGACGAGTATATAGTGTGTATACATAACGTCGGGCGTATATCGTTCGGGAGTTTGAGAGTCGGCGCACGGCTCTTCACCTGTGCGCGAGAAGCCTGCATATATTTAGGCTATGCACATGAGCCGCGCGTGCAGTGGATTCACGCTGGACGCGCCGAGGCAGCTCCACCTCGTCGTCGCTGCAGCAGCGTAGAACATAGTGTTTGCGCGAGTGCGTGTAGACAGATAAGGGCCGATACACACCGTCCGTATCTCTCGTATCGATACGCGCCCGCCTAACCCTCGTTTTACGGAGAAATAGAGGTGTACAACAGTCTCTCACGTATATACGCGAGTACGACTGTGCGTGTAGCTATACGTACACGCGCGCATACCGTATACGTGTGTATATACTACGTGCTGCAGTGCCTGCGTGCTTCTCTGTCTGTGTCTTGCCGTGCTTCTCTGTGTGTATGTATATTTTTCTCCAGCCGCGCGGCGCGCGAAGGCCAAGACGCCAAGTGTAGAGAGAGCGCAGCAAGGAAGAAGCTACCGTATAAGTATATAGCTACGATAAGGCTTGCCTGCGCGCGCGACTGCCGAAGCGCTTCCACACCGATATAATATCGGCTCGCTCTCGACGAGGTGCAAAGCGGAGCACACAGCTCCGCGGCGACAACATGCGTCCAGCCTGAGAGCCACGGCGGAGAGCTACACTCGGCCTCGCCGTCGTTTATGTGCGTAACTGCAGGCAAGAAGCGAAAGCGGAGGCCGGAAGAAGAAGAGGAAGGTAAAGGAGAAGAAGAGGAGGCAGCAGCCGTGGAGGAGGACGAGAGAGAGAGCAGCGAGTGTTGCAAGTAGCGCCGGTGCTGTGTATACGTGGAGAGAGAGAGAGACAGGGAAAAGCGCCGGGACGTATATACGTGTGTACGTGTAGAGATATAAGAAACACGGAGGAGGACGAGGAGGATAACGCAAGTGTGTGTGTTGTTCTGTGTGTACATGTGACGAGTGCGAGGAAGGTGTGCAATAATGTTCCGCTGCATCCCGATCTTCAAGGGCTGTAACAGGCAGGTCGAGTACGTCGACAAGCGGCACTGCTCCCTGCCCAACGTCCCCGACGACATACTCAGGTACTCGAGGAGCCTCGAGGAGCTCCTGCTGGACGCCAATCACATCAGAGACCTGCCCAAGGTGAGTAGTCGTCCCACCGACCAACCGTACAGCCGCTCTTTTCCTTCCTTTATTCCTGCCTTTTTTTTTTCATTTTTTTTTCTTTTTTTTTTCTCCC